>JFZS01000178.1:0-53653 GCA_000709145.1 Balansia obtecta B249
ACTTAAAGTAATATAGTATAGTTCTAAATAAAAGTCTTTAATATATAATAATTAAGGTTAGTTTATATAAGTAGAACTATAAAGTAGTTTAAGCTAAGTAATATAATGCTAAGTTATAATTATAATTATAACTTAATAATTCTATTAAAGACTAGCTAAGAAAATAGTTCTAGGTAACAAGGTCTTATATAGCTAGGTACTTACTAGTAATAGTAGTAATTAGTAGTGTTGCTTACTCCTGTTAAGTGGTAATCGCCTCTTCTGCTTACTAGTAGAGTAGTGAGCAGCGATGTGATTAGTTAATCGGTCTTCTTCGGACCGATGTTCTGCCGGGCCGCTGGTTGGGCCGTAACATCTTCCCATTGGGGAATAGCTACCCTGTCGGGCTTCTCATTACGTCAAGTGCTTCCATTGTTTTCCGACTGCTCCTTTGCCAGCGATTACTGCAACCTTCTGTCAAGAACTTGCTTTGCGCGACAACTACTTCATACTAGCCACATTGATATGCAGCCGGATGTGCTTGCATCAAGGGCAAATCGCAGTTGACAAGTTGACGTCGAAACCCATTCGGCGCATGGCACCCTAGACGTGTGCGTATCACTTATTTCACGTGACCCCACGATAACTGGGGCGCCCTCCAGCGAACTACGGCTTCCTCATCCAACCTATCTACCACACGCCTTCGCAATCCCTAGCCATTGAGACCCGTCAGTCCGTCCGCACCGACGAAGAGAACAACATACGGACGCCCACTCGATCATGACCATTCTTCGAAACACCGTCGCTCCGCTGCGAGCGGCGCGATGCGCCCGCCAGCCGCTCGCCGCGCGGTCCTTCTCCGTATCCACCCGACGACAAGGCGGGGGCCACGGGAACGAGTCACAATTTGAACCTCCTACCGGCTGGCTCTGGGGCATCAAGCCTGGCGAGAAGCCCGAGCCCGAGGGTTGGGAATGGCCCATGTACGTCTTCTGCGGCAGTCTGGTCGCCGCTGGCGTTGCGCTGGCGTTCAAGCCCGACACGTCGTAAGTGAGACCCTTGTCTTTTTGCGTGCCCAGACCTGGCCGGCAAAAAAACGAGATTCTACGTCCCGGCGGCGAGGACATCTTGGGCTGGACTGGAACGCCCCGCCTTCTTTGCGCCAGGAGGATCTCGTGGCAGGCGCGGAAGATTGGACGGCTGGTTTCGGGTTTGACATGGGAAAGCTGTGCTGACGTGCTGCCTTAGCGTATCTACTTGGGCTCTCGAGGAGGCCCGGCGGCGGTTAGAAGCTGAGGGTGTTCTGCCGGATCCTGCCAAGGAGAAGAAGAACTGAGGACGTGTTGCGGGATGGGATCACGATAGGAGGGGGGCGTTAGATCGCAGCAGAGGTGGATGCTCACACTATGGCGCCGAGCGTCAACATGTATATGCTTTGGGACCCTTTTTTTCCCCCTTGTTCTGGGCAAGATAAACTCTCTTCAATGATGCGGCAAATTAGACTTTTTTTTTTCCTTTCCTTTTTTTTTCTTTTTTTTTTTTGTTGCATGAATTCCTCGCTTGAGTTCCTGGGTATACTGGGTGAAGCCGTGACTCAACCACGTTAGACACGACATGGGAAATACTGGCTAGGGGTCTCCATTCATCGTTTCCTCTTTGAAAGAGGTGCAGCAGAGTTGAGAAGACTGGACAAAACTCGTGCTATTCAAAATGCTCTCTTCCCACACTCGCACCTGAGTGCCTTTATTTCTATTATTTTTTTTTATATTTTTTTTTCGCTTTACCTCGCTTATGCAATCTAATCAACGCGAACGCTCCATTCATGCTCTTCTTCGCCATATTGGATGGCCTCTATCCATTCCTTGATGCGCAAGGCCGTCTCGCCAGACTCCTCGGTCTCCTTCAGGCCACAGTCGACGTGCTTGCCCCTCCACGCAATCGTCCTCACAGGGCTGACGATGGCGGCGGTGCCAGCGCCGAAGGCCTCTACCAGACGGCCGTCCTGCGAGGCCTCGTAGAGCTCCTTCATGGTGTACTTGCGTTCGGTGACCTTCCATCCCTCGGGGACCAGTCGCTCGCGGGCCAGTGCCAAGACAGAGTCCCTCGTGACACCTTCCAGGATGGTACCGTCCAGCGGGGCGGTGAGCAGCTCCTTCTTGCCCGTCTGCTTGTCTTTGATGACGACGAACATGTTCATGGTGCCGACCTCGGTGACGTACTCTTCTTCGCCGAAGAGCCAGAGGTTCTGCTGGTAGCCGCGGCTGGCAGCCTGGAGCTGGGGCACGATGCACGGCGCATAGTTGGCGCCCAGCTTCTTGTCGCCCACGCCACCGGGCCAAGCTCGTACGGCGTAGTCGGTGGCCTCGAGGGAGACGGCCTTGAAGCCGGTGGGGTAGTAGGGGCCGACGGGGGAGGCGATGACATATAGCATCGCGGAGCCGGGAGGACCTACGCCCAGGGTCTTTTGGGTGCCGATCATGGTGGGCCGGAGGTAGAGTGAGTATCCGCGCTGGTTGGGGATGAAGCGGGCGTCGAGCTTGACAAGCTTGTTGATGAGCCCGATTAGGCTGGTTGGCTCAAAGGTGGGCAGCGCAATGCGGGCGGCGGACTTGTTCAGACGAGCCATGTTCTTGTCTGGACGGAAGAGGCGCACCTGGCCTTCCTTATCCTTGTACGCCTTCATGCCCTCGAAGCACTCGAAGGCGTAGTGGAAGACGCAGGTGGCGGGGTCGAGTGAGAGATTTTGATAGGGCGTGATTTTCGGCTCGAGCCAGCCCTCTTCTTGGGTCCATTCAACCGCAAGCATGTGGTCTGTACAAGGGACATTTTGCATTCAGCGTCAATCCTGCGAGTACCCGGGGAGGAGATGGGAGCATACCGGTGAACTCGCGACCAAAGACCAACGACTCGGGCTTGCTCAGTTCCTTGGGACTGCTCGTCTGGGTGATGGTAAGTCTGCTTGGGTCCAGGACCTTCTGCTTGGTTTTCGAGGCCGCTTCAGCCTTAATGCTGAAGCATCGTAGAGTGCGAGCGGCATGGAGCGTCAGTGAGGGCCTGGAAGCGGCCAAGATGGCACTCCGCGCAAGACGTGCGGAACGCATCCTTGGGGGAGGGGGGGGGGGTGGTTGGTTTTGGTCGGGTAGCCAGATTTCAAGGCGACTCGTGGGGGAGGGGTTGCGTCCCGCAGGAGGATGTCAATTGAGGTTGAATTGTCGAAACGCCTCAGTGAGAACTTAATAAATTCCGTTACCGGAGGTGTGGCCGGCCCACACCGGCGTGGTTGCAGGTACCGGGTAGACGGGCTATGTGGCGGCCCGCAACGGCGACAGCGATGAAGGTCGAGTCGGAGCCAGGGGGCGCCCGCGGCAATCTGGCCAATGACCAGAGCCGCGCTGGGCGGCACCTCGAAGCTGGGGGGGGGGGGGTCTCCCGTCAGCTTCGTCCTGCCCGTCCTCACAGAGCCACATCTTGGCACGTTGACATCAGCTTCGACTCTGTCGCGCCGAACCCCCCATTCCGTGACACAACCACCTACAACTTCTTTCTCTCGCAAGGCGCCCTTGATCTAGGTCTTCCCTCCCGAGAGTCTCAGCCGCGCCAGCTCTGTCGCCACACCGACCACTAACCAGCATCACGAAAACCAGCTCGACGACATGATATCACGAGGTGCAGCACTGCACCACCCATAACATCGCACGATGCTTTCCTCAGCGCTCAAGTCCATCTCCTTCACCAATGTCACAACCAACTACTCCGTTTCGTCAAGTCCCACATCGACCGCAGGGCCGTGGAAGATTTACGACGCCAAGAAGAAGTCCACGGGCAAGCCGTACAGTGTGTTCGTCTTTGACCGCAGGGTGCTGGAGTCGCATGGCAGCTCGCTGGGGCGCTCCGGTGCCTCGGGTTTCAAGCGGAGCGTGGACGAGGTGGTGGAGCGGCTGAAGAAGGAAGCGTCGAGCTTAGCAAAGCTGCGGCACCCATCGATCCTGGAGCTGGTCGAGCCGGTGGAGGAAACGCGGGGCGGGGGGCTGCAATTCGTGACCGAGGCCGTTTCCGCGTCGCTGTCGAGTTTGCTGCAAGAAAAGGACGATCAAGAACGGTCTGGCGGCAGATCGAGCCGATTCGTTACAGAAGACGCCGATGGTGTGCGGCGAAGGCGCGAGCTCGAGATTGACGAACTTGAGATTCAAAAGGGTCTTTTGCAGGTGAGCAAGGCTCTGGAGTTCCTGCACGAGAACGCCGGTCTTGTCCACGGAAATTTAACCCCCGATGCTGTGCTCATCAATGCCAAGGCAAGTATTGACACAGATGTGCAAACCTAAACATGTACGGAGACGAGGGCTAATTGTATGGGCAGTCTGACTGGAAGTTAAGCGGTCTGGCATTCTGTTCTCCGGCTGATGGCTCAACCAAGCCTACATCGATTCAAGGCATCAGCCTGGGAGAAGTACTGAACATGGATCCTCGGCTCCCCAAGATTGTCCAGCTGAACCTGGACTACACCTCTCCCGACTTTGTCATGGACAACAACTTGACCGCGGCCGCTGACATGTTCTCCCTGGGTCTGCTATCGATCGCGCTGTACAACTCGCCGCACAAGTCACCGCTAGAATGTCACGGCAGCCCGTCATCGTACAAGAGGCTGTTTTCTTCGTCATCCACTGTGCCATCTTCATCCAACGGATTTCTGTCATCTCGGCCACTGCCCAAAGACCTAACTAATCACGTCCTGCCAAGACTGATCACCAGGAGACCAGCTCAACGGATGAACGCCCGTGAGTTTCAAGAAAGCGAATACTTCGACAATGTCCTGGTTTCGACCATCCGGTTCCTGGACTCATTTCCCGCCAAGTCTCCCAAGGAAAAGTCCCAATTCATGCGGGGCTTGAACAAGGTGCTGCCTTCGTTCCCCAAGTCCGTCATGGAGAAGAAGATCCTACCAGCCTTGCTGGAGGAGCTCAAGGACAGAGAACTGCTGTCTTTGATTCTGCAGAACGTGTTCAAAATCATTGAAATATTGCCATCGGCCCGCAGAATCTTCGGCGACAAAGTCCGCCCAGCATTGAAAGAGATATTCGTGCTGAATGCGAAGCAGGGCCAGGAAAAGGATCCTGCCAGAGACGCCGGATTGATGATTTTCCTGGAGAATCTTTCCCTAGCCGCGGACAATTCCTCCGGGAAAGAGTTTAAAGATGGTGAGTGGTTTTTTTTTAAAAAGGGCCTCTCCCACGTCAATGCGATGCAGAAAGGCTAGGGAGGTTTCCGGGCCCTGTCGTGTCGGTATTATGGTTTTTTTGCTGAGTCTCGGCCTCCGTAGACATCTTGCCCGTCATCGTAGCGGCGATCGAGTGTCCGACGCACTCCATTGTGGACGCAGCGCTACGGACGCTGCCTTTTGTCCTCCCCGTGCTGGACTTCAGCACCATCAAGAACGAGCTCTTCCCCGCGGTGGCGACCGTCTTCAGCAGAACGACCAGCCTGGCCATCAAAGTGCGCGGCCTGCAGGCGTTCGTGATCCTCTGCGGCGGGTCCGCAGACGCCGCCGCCGACGACGGCCTCAACGGCCTCGTCGAGAACAGGAAGAAGACGTCGTCGTCGTCGAGCGCGCTGGATAAGTACACGATGCAGGAGAAGATTGTGCCGCTCATCAAGGCCATCAAGACGAAGGAGCCGGCCGTCATGCTGGCGGCGCTCAACGTGCTCCGCATCGTGGGCGAGGTCGCCGACGCCGACTTTGTGGCCATGGACATCCTCCCCGTCCTGTGGAGCATGAGCCTGGGCCCGCTCCTCGACCTGCGGCAGTTCCAGACGTTCATGGAGCTCATCAAGAAGCTCTCGCGGAGGGTGGAGGACGAGCAGACCAAGAAGCTGCAGGAGCTGTCCGGCGCGGCCAAGCCGGGCACCGCCGGTCCGAACGAGGACTTCCTCGCCTTTGGCGGCGTCACGGGCACGGCGTTTGAAAGCAGCAACGGGGCCGGCGGCACCGAGGACGACTTTGAGGCGCTGGTCAAGGGAAGGCCCGGCGGCGCCAACAACAACGGCGGCATGGCCAGCTGGGACGACGCCCCGTTCGCCGTGTCGACCGCCCAGCCGGCATCCAGCGCCCCCAGGACGCCGTCCTTCTCGTGGTCCACGCAACCGACCGCCAACCCGGCGCCGCCGCCGACGGGCCACCAGCCCAGCAGCTACAGGACCGTGACTCCCGACTTAGCTCGCTTCAGCGCCCTCTCGCCCTCGTCAACACAGTACAGCAAGCCGCTGCAGCCCACGCCGTCCGCGCCGGCGCCCAATCAACTGGTCGGCCGCGGCCACGACATCCAACCCCTGGACGTCGTCTCCCCCGGCCTTCACCCCCCCGGGCACGTCCCTAGGCCAAGCGACGAATCCATCACGCAGCCCGCCCTTCTCGCTGCCCCCTCCGCCCGGAAGCGCGCAGTCCCAGATGTGGTCCGCGGGAACGGGTCAGAAAGCGGGCAGCAACGCGGGTCAGCAAAAGTCAGGACTGGATCGGTACGAAAGTCTGATATAGAAGGCGTGTTTCAGAGGATGGGACGGCGTGGCTTTGACGCCGGAACTGGGGAAATACACAGTATCGTAGTCACGCAAAGTATTTTCAGGCCAACAAATACTTGATTTCATGAGGGAAAACAGGGAGCTGCGCTGCCTTTGCAAGTCTTTTGTATTTTTGCCATGGCACATTTCCATTTTTTTTATTTCATTTCATTTTTTCCATCCCATCTAGTGAACTCGGACAATCTCATCTGGACATTACACGGATAGCATACGAGGGAGGGAACAGGGGGAGGGGGGGGGGGGACTGAATCCAGCTGAACAGTCTAGGTGTGAAGCGCTAAGCACACAAAGAAAATACCTCGTGAATTAAGTAGATGGGCAAAAACAACCATACGACCGTTGCGGGAGTTTCCTGCCTTTTTGTAGAGAAGAATTTTTTGAAATTTTTTTTTTTTCCCTTTTTTTGGTAAAGCGAGTTGAGGAGGGGTCTCATCTGGTAGATGCTGGTTTGGACTTGGTCGCAGAGGGCGCTGGCTCAAAGACGTGTCTGCTCGTGTGACCTGGCTCGGTGCTCACGCGGATGACCTGGTCGACGGGGACCATCTCGTGGGAAAAGGGCCAGTTGAGGCGGCGGCACAGCTCGGTGACGACGGTGTCGCAGTCGCCGAGGAGGTCAATGTCGAAGTTGGTGTGGCTGACGGTCTGGCGGGAGATGTAGATCTGGGGCACGTGCGGGGGCAGCCAGGTGACGATTTCGGAGACGGGGGTGACTTTGAGGGAGGTGCCGATGACGATGACGAGGTCGACCTTGTCGCGGTCGTGCTCGGTGAGGCGGCGGGAGAACTCGTCGGGGAGGGCCTCGCCGAAGAAGGTGATGTCGGGCTTCATGACGCCCGGCTGGGGCATGTCATACTCGGAGTCGTCGTCGTCGTCGCTGTCGTCGGCGCACCATCGGTGCCGACGACGCTTCGAGTCGGCGCCGGCCGAGCGCTTCCTCTTGGACGAGGCACTGCCGTTGCCGTTGCCGTTGCCGTTGCCGGCGCGGAGCGACTGAGTGCACCGCGGACACTTGGGGATGTTGCCGGCCCTAATGTCCGGGAAGATGGTCTCGCCGTCCATCTGGAAGGCACACTGCACGCAGCTGGCGGTGCCGAAGGAGCCGTGGCACTGGATCAGCTTGCTCTTGGGCAGGCCGGCCTTGATCTCGAGGTTGTCGATGTTCTGGGAGTAGTTGGTGAGCAGCTTGCCGCGCTGGTGCAGCATGGCGATGAACTTGTGCGTCGGGGTGTAGCGGTCCGTGGCGGGAATGATGTCCTTGGCGACGGAGTAGAAGATGGTGGGATCCTGCTTGAAGACGTCAATGTCGAACACCTCTTGCGGGTCGCTGAGCCCCAGATGTTCCAGCTTGGAGTACAGGCCCGTGCCCTTGGAGCGGAAGTCGGGGATGCCGAGGGAGGTAGAGATGCCGGCGCCGGTGATGACGATGATGTTGCTGCACCTGGCGATCAGACGCACGGCGTCGTCGACGGTGTTGTACGCGCTGAGCTTGATGCGCTTGGAGAGCTCTCTGGAGATGGCGAGCGACAGCAGGTCGAAGTAGGCTCCGTCAGGCCGGCCATCGAGAAAAGCAGGGGGTTTGATGCCAAAGGCCGTGAGAAGCTTCTTGGCCGTGTAACGACCACTGTCCACGGTGCGCTGGCAGAAGACGGCAGGGCCTTGTTCCCGCAGCTCCCGACGAAGTCTACTGGCTTCTTCCGTAGTACACGCTTCTGGTGCTGTGTGTTTGATGGAGGGAGAAGAGAAAGAGGTGTCGAAGGTTAGCGAAAGGCTGCTCGAGAAGAGTCCAAGTTGGGTGGGCATGGAAAGCGGTTTTTTTGCGTGACTTACAGTCGTCTGAATCAATGCCTTCCTTGCTCAACTCGTCGAAAACGTCTTCGAAAAGAGAATCCGTCTCCCATGAATCGCGTACATCGGCCACCCTGTCTTCCAGATCTGCCAATGACACATTGACAGCAGCAGCCTTGATGTCTTGGATGCTGGCGTCGTCTGGCAACGCCTCGAGCGCGTCAGCCTTTGCCTTTCGCCGCGTAAGATTAACCCCTTTTTTTGTGGCACGCTTCATTGTGTGTGTCGAGAAAGTTGTCTGATGGTGTCGAGATGTAGCATAGATGGTTTGCAGTATGTATTTTTTTGTTTCTAAATACCAGTAGAAACCTCTTGTCCCTTAAAAAGGGAAAAGGAAAAAAAAAAGAAAAAAGAAAAAAAAGTTAAGATCGAAATGCGGTCAAGAAGTAGTAAAACCAAGAGGGAGGGAGGGAATAAAAGTGGAAACACCGAGTTGTTTCCGGATGATGTTATTGATGGGCGAGATGATGGGCGCGCGTGCACATAGAGCACAGTGCCGGTGGCAACTAGACAGTTTTCTTGGAAAGAAAAAGGCGCCAAGTTGAGGCAAACTGACAAAGCCGGGAGCGGGAAGACGGTAGCAATCAAGAAGAGTGATTGAGCCGAGATGGTTATGGGCCAAAGCAAGGGTGGACGCAGAAGGAGAAAAAAAAAAGCAAAAAAAAAAAATAATAGTAATAATAGCAAGGCGGAAAACTGGCCTTATCTAAGACAAGAAAAAGAAAAGAAAAAAGTAAGAGTCAAGCTGGGGAAAGGCTAAACTCTAATAACGAGGAGTTAAGTTTTTTTGGGGGGTGTGATCGGCACTGGTCCAGGAGGAGGAGAAGGAAAGGAGGAGACAAAAGATGAGAGGGAATTCGAGACAGCGTGGCGGGCAAAAGTAACAGACAAGGCGATGGATGAAATAATAAGACAAGACCAGACGAGTCAGACTGGACCAAAAAGTCAATCTGTATCGCGGCGACTCGCAGAGACAAGGCGGAACCGCAGCGTGGCTAACGAAACGACAAATCGACTCGAAGCAGGTGAAGCGAGTTGTCGAATGAGAGAGTGCAACATGCACGGATGGGTGCGCAGACGCAGACGCAGAGGCACAAGTGAGAGAAGGAAAAGAGAAAAAGGTGGCGGGATGGGATGGAATGCCCAAGGTTGGTTTGGGGGGGTTGAGGGTTGAACGGGCCTTGGAAGTCGAAACGGAAACGGAGGGGGGCGAAGAAGAAAAAGAAAAAAAAAGAAGAGAGAGAGGGTAAGAGAGAGCAAGAGAGTTAAAGTATCTAGACAGAAAAAAAAATTAAAAAATAAAAATAAAAATAAAAAAGGCTGCAAACCGGCACTGCGTGGGTTATTACTGTCCGTGGTTGCGCGTTGTGGGTTGAACATGAGCCGAAAGTAACAAGAACAGGAATAACAAAGAGGGAACGAGAAGAGAGGAAGGGAAGAAGGGAAGACAAGGGGAAAAGGACGGGCCTGGGTTGTGGCTCGCTAGCCTCGTCTCAAGTGATGCAGAAAAGGTGGCGGACACAGAGAGAGTTGTGTGTCAATCGTAATGGCAATGGCAATGGCAACGAATGGACGATACCATCGCAGACACCATCGCATACACCATCGCATACACCATCATGCCAAGAGAGCCAGCCATGCCAGCCAGGCACCGACTTGCCGACCTTGGCAAAGCAATGGGCTTCCGTGTGTGCGTGCGTGTGTGTAATTGCCAAGGGCACGAAGAAAAAAAAAAAAAAAAAAAAACCCTCCCCTCTCCTATTAACTCAACCGAATATCAAATAGTTCTATTACGCCAGCTGTCCGGCAAGTGTCGACGCACATGTCCCATACAGAACGTATCATGCGCAACGCAACACGTGACAACGAGAAAAAGAAAAGAAAAAGAAAAAAAACAACCCGTACACACAAAGAGGCGCCAAGACCAGCCTCGTCCTGGTTGGAAGGCAGAATGAGGAATGAGCTTCCACGCCCCTCCACGCGCTGCTCTGCGGAATAAACAAAATAAAATAAAATATTTTTAATTCGCTCCTAATCTTTTGCATGGCGCCCAACTGGAACCAGGACTATAAACCACGCAACGACGCTTCTAGACCCTTTTACCATCATCACCCTTGCCTTGGGATTACGAACAGGCTAGTGGCGGATGCAGCTGGATACATGCTTTGCTGTCGTGCTACTTGCCATCATTCACTCCTCCGTGTGTATAATAAAAAAAAGAAGGGCATGTGCACGATACCCAACGGTAGAGAACAACGCCTTGGTTGTCAGACGATGATTGACACCCCTGTCCGGCAAGGACACACACACACACACACACACCCTTGCCCCAAATCTCCTATGTTACAGGTGCTGGTTAAGTAAAAAAAAAAACAACACCGAGCAATCAGTAAAAAAATTTGTTGATTCAAAAAAAAAAAAAAAAAAAGTCTAGTAAAAGACCCAACTGTCTTACGCTTCTTTTTCTTATCCCACTTTTCTTTCCCTCCTTTGTCCATCACCCTCATCGCCCATCGCCCTGTCCATCAGCTACCGTCGCCTCGCTTTTCCTTCTCTTCTGCCGTTCCTCCTTCAGACCTTTCCTCCGCCGACGGCCGTCCTCTGGGCTGCCACCCCGCTGCGATACCAGCGGCGACAATCCCCGCCATCACCGTCGGCGCCCCCAATGCCGAGTTGGAACGTGATCGGTTAGATCTTGATCTGGCTCGGGAATCCGGCGTGGCGCATGGCGACCCAAAGCTGTCCTCTCTCGTCGGCGTTTGTGGCGCGTGCATCGAGTTGGATCTCGAGTGTGACGGGCTGCGAGATCGCTGCATGATCGTCTCCTTTGGATGCTGAATAGCGAACCTCAGATTGTTCAGACGGCCTCCCTTCATTCGCCTGAGAAAGTTGAGTTCGTCTCGCACATCAGCCAGAGGCTCAGGGTACATATTCATCTCCTCGTCCGACACGGTCAAGCCGGGGACTCCATGATTTCGGTTCTTCATAAAGCTCGGCACCATTTCCAAAATGATCCAGTCAGGAATCAGACGGATAATAACTGCCACAGGGATGGAAATAAAGCCCAGAACAAGGGCAATCGCCCACAACGTGCCCGCTACGGCTGTGTCACTGGGCGGATCAGCGATCTGGAAGGCGTCACCGCCAACGAAAATGATGAGCACCTGGCCACCACACATAATGAGGCTGATGGAAATGAAGAACCAGTTCTTGCTAAGGCCTTCGAAAATGTTGAATCTGTTATCAAGCCGTCGGTTGCTGTAAAAATTAAACTTGTTAGTATTCAAAGCGATATTTCCCACAATACGATAGGCTGCCTAGCTTTTGGCTTTGGCACCCGACGAGCACTTACTTCCACTGGTTGAATATCTGCATCCAAACAAACGTATTGAAGACGAGCGTGTTGATCTGACCGGGCTCGGGAATGTCGTTGGGGCCGGGAAGTGGCAAGATCCCTTTAGGGCTTCCGTAGTAGAGGAGAAAAGTAATGGCGAGCTGGTACAGCGCTTGGCCAATAATCATCTTCCACATTGTGACTGAGATGATCGAGGAACCCCTTGGCTCGGGCTTTCTGTCCAACACGCTATCTTGAGGAGGATCGGTGGCGAGAGCCAGCGCAGCCAGAGTATCCATAATGAGGTTCACCCAGAGCAACTGGACAGCCGTCAGGACGGAGCTCTGCTTGTCGCTGGACACGGCCGTGACAAATGTCAGAACCACTGCCGTAACGTTGACCGTGAGCTGGAACTGGAGGAATCGCTTGACGGCATCGTTGACAGCCCGGCCCCACTTCAGGGCCTTGACGATGCTGGCAAAGTTGTCGTCCATAAGAATGATGGCTGAGGCCTCCTTGGCAACTTCAGTACCAGCAATGCCCATGGAGAAGCCAACGTCGGCCATCTTCAGCGCCGGCGCATCATTGGTGCCGTCACCAGTCACAGCCACCGTTTCACCCTTGTCCTTCAGTCTCTTGACCAAGATGCGCTTGTCCTCGGGACTGGATCGAGCCAGCACGTGAAGCTTGGGGATGATTCGTTCTTGTTCGCGCTTGCCGAGGTTTCGGAAATCAGGCCCTTCCATCACGATGCTGTCAGGCTGAAGAATACCGCACTCCTTCGCAATCGCCTGCGCCGTAAGTTTGTTGTCGCCGGTAACCATGCGGACAACAACACCGGCCTTTTGGCAAAGCTTGACAGAGTCGTAGACTCCCTCTCGAAGAGGATCTTGTATACCGACCATGCCGATGAAAGTCATCTCCTGGAACAAGTCTTCGAACTCAATGTCGTTGCCGCCACCTTCCCCTCGGCGGGCACTCTTGGGTGGCCATGCCTCAAGGTCTCTGTAGCAAATACCGATAGTACGCAGTGAGCGGGTGGCATATGTCTCGATCAATTTGCTGATCTTCTGATGCCCGCGCTGTCCGAGACGCGTGACGGAATCGTTGACCGAGGGATCGCTCAGCATCTGCGTGCATTTGGCAAGCAGAATCTCGGAAGCACCCTTGACCAGGAGTCTGGCGCCGCCCTTTGGGAGCTGAACCACAATACCCATGCACTTGCGTCCAGAGTCAAATGGTATGACTTGCAGCGTAGTGGCATTTTCACGTTCCTCGCTGACAGGACCCATGCCGAGGTATGCCCTAGCAAAAAGCAGCAGGGCCGACTCCGTCTTGGACCCGATAAAGGTCATTTCACCATCTACTTCACCTTCGAAAGCAGTAGAGTTCAGAGCTATGGACTTGAGCAGCAAATCCTTGACTGGAGCACTAAGCGATGTTGCCAACTCAGTGGGTGAAACTTCGGGGGTGTTGTCAACGGGCGCCTCATTTTCTTCCGATTCAGAACCTGAGCCTTGACGGGCATGGCCGAATCGGTGATCCACACCAATGGTGCCGGCCACAACCTGCATCTTGTTTTGTGTCAACGTACCAGTCTTGTCCGAGCAAATCGTTGTGGCATTCCCCATGACCTCGCAAGCCTTGAGATGGCGAACCAGGTTGGCGTCTTTAAGCATTCGAGTAGTGGCAAATGCAAGAGCCAGGGTGACAGCAAGTGGCAGTCCTTCTGGTACAGCCACGACGATGATTGTAACAACGACGATGAAGATTTCCAAAAAGCTCTGTCCTTTCTGTGCTGGGGTGACAGAGTCAGGCTGCTTGGGCAACTTCACAAGGAACTCGATAAAGAGAACCAGGAAGAGTAGCAGACCTGCGGCACCGCCGAGCTTGGCGATGTACGTTGCGATCACATTCAGCTTGGCCTGCAACGGCGTCATCTCCGGATCCTCATTGAGAGCCATGAGTGTTTTCCCGTACGAGGAGTAAATACCAGTCGACGTGGCCATGTACGTTCCGACCCCTTCCATGATTCGTGCTCCGGACTGGATGAAGGGGTCCATCTTTTTAAGACTTTCGTGGTTTTTGATTGCCGAGTATACTTCATCACCCGGTCGTTTCCGAATGATGTCAGACTCGCCCGTGGTCTGGGATTCATCACACTTGACATTGAAGCCATCGATAAGAACGCCGTCGACGGGGACCAAGTCGCCAGGCTCGAGGTGAACGACATCACCAACCATGATGTCAAAGACAGAAATCTCAATCGTCTTGCCAGACCGAATGACTTTCACGTTTCGATCTTGCTTCTTCTTGTTCAGTCGGGCAAATTGGCGCTCTTTCGAGTAATCATTGAGAGACCCGACAATGACCACAATGGCGATGGCCACGATGATGGCCACCCCTTCGACCCATTCAACCTTGGCCTCGCCATTTTTATGCTCTCCGCCGAAAGTCTGGTATAGACCGACAGCGAGACTGATGACAGCAGCAATCGACAACAAAATCAACACCTTGTCGTTGTATGTGATCCACATGAGTTGAAGCAGACTCTTTCCTTTCTTAACTGGCAGCCGATTGTCGCGGAATACCCGATAGCGGTCAGCAAAAGCGTCGTTGCTTGGCTGATCATGCGGCTGCGTTTTTGTCATCACCGTGCCGTTGGAACGTGCCGTGACTGATTCGTTACTTTCGGCTGTTGCTTCTTCGAAAGATATTTCTCCATCCAGATGTGTCTCATCATTGCTCAGCCCTGATTTGCGGTTTGTTCGTAGACCCTTCTCGAGACCTTGTAGGCCGCCCAGGGCAAAGAAAGCCGGTAAGCTCTTCGGGTTGAACATCTTGTTAAGCTGCCCAGGACTGAAAGCAAACGGATTGTTCTCAATCTTGAAATCCTCCTCTGTGCCGGTGTCTGGAGCCAGAGCTTTCTGGTCTTTCATGATCTTTTCATTACCGCCAGCTTTGAGTTTGTCGGTCTGCGTATAGGTGGAGGCAACTACAGTAGTTTCGCCATGCGACGCCACTGATCGGGCTGCATCATCAGAGTCCACAGAGTTCTGCCTTTCTCTTGGGTTGTTGGGAACAGACAAGAATCCTATACCTCCATCGTTCGCGCGCGCCTGTATGGGAGTTGATACATTATGGGGACTAGTTGGCCGACTTTCACGGCTATCGAAGGAAGTTTCCGCTCTGACATCTGGTCGTTGTTGGCTGCTGAAGCCAAAAGGAGGCTGGTCAGCGACGCTAGATGGACTCACAGCGTCGTCGGGGGGGCAGATGGGTGAAATCGTAGGCTGTCCGTGTTGCGACTCGTGTGGCATCTCGACGATATTGCCAGTGTTGTGGTTGTTCGAGGCAACGAGAGTTGTGTCAATATTGATGGTCGGACTGATGTTATGAAGTCAGCATCAAGAACAAATATCCAACTTATGTGAGGGAATGCGCAAAGCCACTACAGAGCTTTGTTGGCAAAAGCTTAGACCGGGGAATTAATACGTACGCCCGTCTTCGACCCCCAGGAGCCTGCTGCTCTGCTTCGCTGGCGTCTGGCATCTTCGTGGGCACACAGCCACCTCAAAGTAGGAGCACGCTCGGACAGAGAATAGTCGCGACAGGGAGACGGGAAGGCTATGCGGGGGCAATTCTTTGAGATGCCATCAGGTGATTAAAGGCGTACGAGACTGCGCAAAATGATATGACAATAGGATCGTGAGTCCGGTATCGACAGAGGTGTAGATATTATGGTCGAAGCAAGGACGTAGGCAGAATTTGGTGCAAAAAGGGTCGCCAGCTGGATTTCACGCCAAGGGAGTGTACGAAGAATTAGAGTTGAAGGAGTGTATGCGGAAAATCAAAGTCAATGATACTGGTGGCGTCTACCACCCGTGGAGAGAGTGCAATAGAATGCCTACATTAAATGTGTGATGTTGCTGGACAGCAGGGCTTACCGAATTAGGTGCAGTCGATGAGGCAGTGCAAAAACATGAAATGTTATTCGAATTGGGTGGGACGTCAAACAAATCACGATCTCCACTTCGGGCTGTACAAGGAGACACTTGAACAGCAGGGTCGCTTCAACCGCGTCTTGAGGTAGCTTTTTGTACATCAGCAAATCAGATGATTGTAGTACTTCTTCCTATGTGAAAATTGATATAAATTGTTTCGATATCACACATCAGCACTCTTATTTGGTTCGCAAGCTGTTCAGGACGAATGGGAGCGGGAAACGAGGCAATTACAGATTTAAGCATCTCGATGATGCTCATACTGTAGACTTATCCGGTATCGACCCACTTCTCCTAGCTGGTCAACGGGGGAACCTCGAGTGACCTGTGGTACGCGCCTTGAGTGGAGGGCGGTGGGACATACCTTGTAGCTCTTTGTATCTCAGGCATGTTACGAGGACTCGGATCATAGCAGAAAGTAGTGTGTGGCTAGACGTATCTCCTACAAGATGTTTTGATTGGCCAAAACCCCTGCCGGCATGAAAGTAAGCAGCAATCTGAGCAGGAGACCCAATGCATTCGACTCGTCGCAGCAAACGATCCGGAACTACGGCTTCCAGAAGCCAAGAAGGACCTGGACACGGGCTGAGGCGTGGCTCGTCAGTTGCGACGCCTTGGCTCTTTGCGTAGACTGTGTTGGACTGGGCTGAACTGGGCTTCACGCTCTAGACAATGCCTAGCACCAGAGTCAGAGTTGAACTGTCAAAGATATTCGCGCCCTTTGTTGTGTACCATGGCCAGATATGACATGTCATTACATGCTTCAGTGCAATAACAAACAGCATGAAGTCACAGATTAACCGACATAAAAACACCTCTTAAATGCTCCAGTATTGTTCCGGGAGGCCTGACTGCCAATTAGCTGGGCTGCTAGAGGGTACGTACCGTTGACGCTAAATTGCATATGGTACTAGTATCTACCTTCTTATGGCCAGCGTGCATGCTGTTCTCTGCAGAAGAGATGCAATGCACGCTTGGAGGGAAGCCCTACGATCCTTTAAAGAGGTATAGTCATGTAGCGTATCAGAATCCCATCCCCGTTTCTACCAGCAGGGCGAGATCCCAGGGCACCTGGGTACCTCCGTTGTTCAGGCCTCCCGGTTTATGCCAAAAAGTGCTGGGCAGGGCAGGGCAGGGCAGGGCAGGGCAATAGGTCCTGGTAGTTGCGATTTTAATCTACTGCCAGGCACCCCTTGGTTGAAGCACGCCGACTGGACGAGGTGCCCATTGGAAGGAAACATACATGTACAACATCTTTTCACCGCAGCCACCCTGAGAGGGCTATACCGATGGGAAATTCCGCCCAACTGTGGCGGGCTCCTGCAGTGGCGCGGGCCATGAAGTTTTGTCCGATGCGCAAAAGTAACGAGGCTGAGTCGTGAAAGGAAGGGTCACTAGTGGTGTCAACTGACAGAGTCGTTGGCATAGGCTCTTCGATTTGAACTGGATCGCTCGTCCCGCCACATTGAACGTCATACAGAGCGGCTGCGGCGACCTAATGCCATCATGTCATCGCAAATAGTGATGCCATTTCGATTTATGCAATCGCACGGAGCGCTCCGTGTGTCTTTGACATTAAAAAACACCGTAAAGGAGTCACACCGCTGTGAATGCAATGCAAGCGAGCCATCGCAGCTATGCAAAGTTTAGCGAGGTCAGTACTTGTAGTTGGTATTGAGTGACTTTCCGAATGTGGGGGGGGGGGGGGGGGTTCATATTAGCGTCCAAAGTACCTACTATAAACTTCACATCACATCATCAAGTGTCATTCATTTTCTGGCAACCATCTAATGCATGTTGTGAACCCGGAGCCTAACGATGCGTTTTGTTGTTGGGCAAGGTGAAAAAGTGAAGGATGTTTAAACTGCCAAATCTGCCATAACCAAGCCCTGGGTGCCCCACCCATCACCACCTGGCAGGCAGCCCGCACGTGCCAAACGTCCAGGTTGGCAATTTCAGTCCTTTGATGTTCCATTGCTGGGAACCGAGGATATCTTATGCATCTCCACCGAGGACAAGGCTGATTACCACGCATGCTGACCCACGGGCTTCAATAAGTTTCTTGGCTCCTTCTTGTTCGGGGTTTTCTTTGGTAACAAGTTTGAACAGACTACATCTTACCTTGGCAAGAGTCACTTCGAGAGAACACACTTTGGCCCTTGGTTTAAGGTAGTGAGAGAACACGACAGCGTGATGAACATGCTAGCCAACATTTGTGTAAATCAAGAACACTTTGTTTCTTTGTCATCCCTTGCGGTGCCATGATACTGCAAGGCCACGGATAGCTCTTTGTTCATCAGATAAGATCCTGCCTGGATGGATTTTTATATGCGAAATTTGATACCCTCCGGTCTGTTAATCTGATTGGCTGGCTAGCTAATCGTGACACAACTGTTGTCTGATGGCACACAATTGGATATCATTACCTTTTCAGTCCATGGGTTAATTTTGACATGGTTTCCAGACACCTGCTAGGATGGTAAACGTTAGGTAGCGTCAGGTGGCGCATATAGCCTTGCAATATCATTCCAGGGTAGAGTCTAGTGTAGAGTGTGTCCTCGGTGCCGATCAGACAACGGAGTACACTTTGGTGCCGGGCCCATCTTTCCTCATTGGCTCGTATGGGTGACCTCAAGCGCCCTTGCAAGCTGTAGTGTGTGCGATACTCGTGGTGGGGTTCTGAGACGTGCGATGGCAGCTCTTTCATCTGATGCTTGTCGGTATGAAAAGGGTAGTCTCCTTTTTAGTCTTTCCTTCAGCACCAAAGAGATGTGTCGCGCGATGGTAGGTCGCGGGACCCACATCGTCCTTGAGACGTAGCTGTCATAATTGATGGGATCTGACAATTCCCCCACCACAGCTAGCGAGCTACCCACTTCAAGCCAACCACGTCTTGTCCCAGCAGTATATGCTACCTACACCCGAACAAAATTCCCTGGCATACTCGGCAAACATGAAAACGAGGGCTTTAAATTGGCCGGAACGGTACAGAGGCAGACTCTGCTGACCCAACGACCCCGGCCGCCAACGATGCAACAAAGTCTCCGAGTCGCGACGTGGTCATTGGCTTATGCTGCTCCTCCGTGCGACCGCCTGCTGGTGTGTCAAGTGCTGCTTCCGGCATGAATCGGCCTTTCCTTAGCTCCAGATGTGACAGGGAAGAGTTGGAAGTATAAAAAGGAAAAAAAAAAAAAAAAAAACAAGATTTATGTGCAACTCCACTCCCACACTTCGGCAATCGCTACGGGGATACGTCACTCTGGCTATCAACCTCGGGTGTCGATGGCGTTTTTTGTCACACGCCACGAAACGGATCATTCTAAGTAAGAATCTGTTTCCTCTCTTTCCCGTTTCGTCCGATCTGCAGTGCTCAGCCTCATTCCTCAGACTCGGTTATGGTCATTGACATTTATACCGACCTGCTCTTTTCATCAGCGGCTAACTAACTACCTAGGTACCTAGGTACTTAGGTACCTAGTAACATGGCTCCCGTAGCCGGGCCGCTTCCAGCCGCTTGGCCAAAGCTAGCCAGCGGTATCGACAGAGACTTCCTCCCCTCATCGCGAGGAAGCTAGCCATGTATCACGCAAGACTACGCTCGAAACATAAACAGTTCTGCCCTTTTAAATCGGCTGCGCACGCCTTGGCAAAACTTCTGATGTCGCTGCGGTTAGGTTCGTGCTCACGTTTCCTGAAGCCTTGGTGTCCGAGTCGACTCTCTCCTCTGACGTCTGCGAAGGAAACAGTGCATCTGTTTGGCATGGCTGCTCTCGCCACTTCCACGTCAGACGATTTCCCTGCTCACCCTGACACCCCACGTTCGAGATGGAGGCGGCTGGAAAGCCCGTCGCCGCGGGGAAACACGGCGTTACCGTTACGGTCGTAGCATGCCCAGGTCGGACAATAGATGCAGCAGAGGCAGTGGGCGCACCGAATCTGTCGAAATATCCTGGACACCCGCTAAAGTCTTTGTGCTCCGTGCAATTCTCCCGAGACAACAACCAACTCTCTCGCTATCCACAGTATGATTCTGGTCCTTCCCAGGCCGTTTCATTTCGAAGATGTGCCGACCTGTCCTCGCCGTCCACTAAATGAGGGCTTCTTAGCTGCATGCTGACGTTAAACCATTTTGTCCGGCCCCATATGCCCATAGATGCCGCCCTTTTTCGATCATCGGCAAATTTTTTTTTTCCCGAAAAAAGCTGGGACAAAAAGCTGATGTTTCGAGCGGGGGAATCTGCACGAAGCCACCGCCAAGATAACGTATTGGTGAAACGTGATCATGCGTCGTATTCTTCCTCCATGCTCAGCATGATCGAACTGCGAAAATGAAAGAACTCAGCCTCAACGTCGACAAGTCTTTACCTGCCCAATCCGTCAAGGTATGAAAAGCGTGGAACGAGTTGGCCGAGTACTGCGGTCACCGTCTACAACCACGTGTATAAGTCCAGTGACAGGGGTACCAACCGCAGTCGCCCAGCTATGAGCCAAACCCCTAATACAGACTAGCTGCCAAGCAAATACAAGCACATATAATTGGCACATTATAGCCCAAGTCTGCCAGGGGCGGCTCGCAACCCCGGTTCATACACCCGCTACTTGAGTTGTGAGTACAAGTACCCAACTGGCGTCAATGATGTAAGCTTTGACAAATGCACAGTCTCAATTCCTCACCTCGCAAGAGTTGATGCCTCTGTAGGCAGTATTAACAAAGCTGGAGATCTTGCGTGGTTGTGAGCACTCGGTCTTGCCTTGATGCCAATCTCACCACCATTCAAAATGTTGATTCACGGTGAAGAGGTTAATAGCTGTGAAGCAGCTTGTCACTCGTGTTTGTCTTCTCAAATTCCACTCCTCCCTACATCACCATGTCAATATCCCAAGTCAACCGTCCAAACGATCCTCACATATAATGTCCAAACGACGCCAATAGGCAGAACGAGCTGCCCAGAAGTGCATATTCCACCACCCTCGTTCGTCTTCGTAGTTTCAATGCTATAGCAACAAAGCTTTATGAAAACGTCACGGCCTGTTCCCGTTTTCCACCCGTTGCAAACTGTCAAGGCATTGGTCACGACTGAAAAACCAACAGCATCACCATTCAACACGATAGTTCCGAGAAGCTCTGTTATGGCAGCTTGAATGAAGTCAACCAACGCATCTGAGCCTAATCGCAGGAATCGACTTATGCCCATTTTCCAAAGTCAGCTTTTTGTGTCCCAGTACAGCTCAACATGCCAGCCGCATCGAGCTCACCTCCTTCCCAAATCAGTCTCCCTCACAGAAACCATGTCCTCATCCTCCCCGACACTCGCATCAACCCCAAAGAATCTCGCAACTCCCTTCCTCATCACACCCCTCCAAAACCCCTCCACAATCTCACTCAAATCCCCGCCAGTCTGTTTAAAGTCCGGAAAAGCATTCACCTCCAGCAACCATATCTCCCCGCTGCCGTCGATCATGAAGTCCAGCCCAAACACCTCAAATGCGTTTGGCAATGCCTGGAAGTGGATGGGCATCGCTCGCGCCGCTGCCTCGAATAACTCCCCGGTTACGCTGCAAATTTGCTCGAAATTCCGTAAAAGCTGATCGTGTGGGAGGTCTAGGCTCCAGAAGCGCCGTACTGAGGTCTCATTCGGCGAGTCCTGAAGACATGTGTTTGTGAGGAAGGATTCGATTTCATCAGGGGCTTCCCAAGGAGGAGTGTACTGTTTCGCGGCAAAGAGGGCGAGCATATGTTTGTATACGTACACATGCAGAGTGCCGGTGCAGAGAACGTAGGTACGGATGTGGAATTTCCGGTTGTCGGAGAGGAGCAGAGGAGGGTGGATGTACGGCTGAGCTACAAAGTGACGGAGGTGTGAGGTGGTGATATAGTCGTCTGCTTCTTCAAGTGCATCCTTCTCAGTCTGCGACGCTGCATCTTCGTCGTCGCTGTCGGGACGATCAGCTTCCCACCTGTCGAATATGGCTTGAAGCTCCTCCATCGTGCTGAACAGACGGATTCCTTGTCCGCGATCACTCATGCTCGGCTTCAAGATCCACCACTCCCTCTTGGACGGCTGGTCGCCGTTCACTTGGGCATTACGGTCCATGCTTTCTCGAAGATCAAACGCTTCGACGAGTGCGTCTTCCAGAAACTCAGCATAGTCTAATTCAAAGGTCTCGCTTCGCTTGACATGTGATTTCAAGGGGGATGCCGGCTTCTTGGCTATCCAGTGATCAACGGTGATGGATAGGTAATGTTTGCGAATGAGCGCCTTTCGAATCATATAGCTGTTGATAAGACATGTTCGTGGATGGGCAGCCGCGAACTCAAAGTCGATTGATTCATAGGGCGTGATCCGCAACATTTTGGAGTCTGGGAGAGAGATATTTTTGGAGGCCAACGGACTGGACTCCGAGGGCGGCGAACTCGTGAGCACCTCCACGAAATGCTGTGAAAATACGGTTTTCAAGGCAGAGACTATTAGAGGCTGGACATAGGAATCCTCGTAAGCAACAAAGGCGTGGAAAACAGGTTTGGATTCTGAATCCTGTCCCAGTCGTCCTTGCCTGGGAACAGACAAAGCTCCCTCTGATGACGACACAACACTGCTCTGTGAACGACTCGGACTAGAAAAGAAAGCATGGTAAGAAAGAAAATTGCTTTCCAGCGTCCATGGCCATTCAGACGGAGAGACGCAGCATATAGTACATGAATAGGGTTGCCTACTTTCGCAGCTTATCCTACTCTTTGTATACGAGCTCAAGTATGCATGCGCGGCAAGTAATAGTACGCCAATACTCGCATTTGTCCAACATGAACGTCACTATACTTACAGTGCAAATTCTTTACCCGCGCGGTCAGCTATCGACACGGCAAAATTGGCTTTGAGAGGGGTTATACTGTTCAGCATGATGTTAGCATTCGTGGGGTGACGGTATAGGGACACGGCCCAAAAGGCGCGTGTAAGGAATAGTATCGCACCAGGTGTTTCCCTCGCGTACAATGTGTCCATCGTTTTCGGGACCCGAAAGCTCAACGCTTTTGTAAACGTCGGCCATTCTCGGCGCCCACTTGAAATGCTTATACTTGCGGTCCTTGTTATCCTCAGCTCCAGCACCGTTGCCAACCTCGCCCTCTCGAATGCGAGCCTCTTCCTCATCGGGATCGCCAGCATTGCCCTCGATTACTTCGAAACAGCTTCCTTCTCTCCAGTAGTTCTGAAGCATATCGGCCCAAAAGGTCTTGTGATCCTCAACGTCCTCTACGAGCGGAACATTGACACTGTAAAGATCAGTGCTGCCATCCGTGGGCCACTGTCTGTAAAGTGCTTCGATAACCCGGACGCCGTGTCGGCAGGCAGCTTCGATAATAACTGGATCATGGTTCCTGGTGAAAAATGCGAAGCTGAGAGCAATGGACTTCCTCCGGCACACTGCTGCCTCCAGTGCCGCCCCTAAGGTTCCGGAGCTGAGAGCAAAAACGGACGTCGTATTGCGCCCGTAGTTTGGCCCACTGACGACAAGATCAATAGGGCCCTTGTCCTGGAAATAGTGATACAGTCCAATTTGCACACAAGAGGCTGGAGTGCCGTCAATGAGGACCCATTCATCGGCATCGGCTGATGTTGACGGGAGGTTGTGTGTCGTGCCCTCGGTGTCGTCGCCGTGGACGTTCGCAGAGGGCGTGTAATATAGTGGCTTGAGTGTTTGTCCAACCATGTGAGCTTTACCTATCCAAGATCTTTGCGTGTGAGGCAGACAGACAGAGACTGTGTGTCCGGCTTTCCGAAGGTGCTTGACCAAGCAATGGATATAGGGCGATGACTGCGAGGACGGGGGTCCGTCGTCATTGGTGACGAGAATGTGCATATTTCAGGCTACGCGTTGGGAGGCGAAGAATGTGGACCGGAGGAAGGCAAGCTTCGTTGAGACCGAAGGGTCTGCGAAAGAGCAACAAGGTAGAGCGGATAGTATTCCGGTCTTGCGAACCAACATTCTAATAATGTCGCAAAGTCCAGCTTGGCAGCTGTAGGGCTGAGGCGTAGGAAAAGCACGAAATTTTGACGTGGGGCAGTTCTGGCGTGGCGGCCCAAGGACAAATCGAGCACCAGACGTTTTATGGCGTACATGGTTCCCCTACGTCGGGACAAGTTCGTTCACTGCCTCGTGGAATATATTCCTCAGCATGGCCACAAGGCCATGGAAGTGAATATATTGTTGTCGCATTAGAATAGGCAGCTCACGATCATACCTGGTGATACGGGCAGAGAGGAAGGGGAGGGAGGAGGGGGGAGAGGGGGGGGGGGGTTCTTGTCGTAGATGATTGTGCTGTTTTCATTGGAAAATCTAATGCCACATGATTCTGTAAAAGTCATAAATCTAATACGGTACTATAAATCCGCAACGAGCATTTGGTGCTGGAGTCGCTCTCATCCCACTTTCAACGCCGTCGGCCAAAGTCAGAGAAGTAATAACTGAGAAAAACAAAGCTTTCCAAATGCTGTCGGGAAACAGGAAGAATAAGTTTGTCCAACAATCCATCCATGTTTACGAGCCGGACCAATGAAACTCTCTCTCCAATCACCGGGCCGTCCGAGCCCATAACAAGTACTAGAGACCAACGACTCTTTGGCTCGTCCTGCCCAACCCATTTCTACTAGAAACAAAATACGCATTAACATTGCCCTCGTGACAAACGATATGCAATCAAACTCGAGCTCGTTTTGTGGTTGACGAAGCCAGGCTCTCTCCAGGTCTTTTCGCCACCGGTGACTGGCTCTTGTACTCCTTCGTGCGAGGCCAAGAGTCAAACGGACTCTTGCGGCCTGCAACTTTCATCGGCGTTTGGGACAACTTGTTCGTGGATCGAGTGGTGCGTCTGGTATCTGGAGGAGACACAGGTGCGTAACGTGGCGCCTCAGGCGTCCCAGTGGATATTGACTTGTTCTTTCTGGGTGTCCGTGGTGCATCTTCGACCATGTTGATGTCCTCGATATCCGTCACAGCCTCTTCGCCATCATCCTCTTCCGCAGCTTTCTTGGGGGGGAATAACAACCGAGGTTTGACAGATGCACGAGTGAAGTGTCGAGAAATACGAGTACTGCCATCCTCTTCGATGGAAGCATTCTGGTCCTCATTCTGATCTTGGTCAGAGAATTTGCAGAAGAACTTCTTGCCACGGCTGTAATATAGTCGTGAGATGGTTAGTATCAAAGGAATCAACTGGCAATACAGACGTGAGAAGATGTCATGAATACTTACAACACGTAAACCATACCATCATCTCTGCGTGAAGCCTCTTCCACTGACTGCACACCTTCTCCAGGTATGTTGACGACCTTTCTCTTGCTCAACGTTTTGCTTGGCCTGACGGTTGGTTTGCCGTAAAACGGATTAGCTTCGCTGTCATCCTTCTCCGGAATACGATCTTGTGAGTCGGTGAAGATGGAAATAGGCTCTTCCACCTCCTCAGCTGTGAAGCTGTCCAAAGTGACTCCGGTGTACTTCTTTGATCGCTTCTTTTGAGGCGATAGCATACTAGTTTTTTCGGATGAAAAAAGGTTTCTAGCGAATGACTGGATGCTGGCAGCAGTCTTTTCATTAGGCGGCTTTCGAGGTGTTTTGGAGGGGGTGGGCAGCATGCCAGCGGCTTGCGAAACCGACGTGGTTGAGGACCTTTGCTCCTGTTTTTCAGAGGTCAGACCAAGAGCTGTCGCCGCATTAGCAGCGCCTTCCGCCGTCAGTGAGCCCGAAATCCGACGTTGGGGCTCAGGGGCAGGCTGTGGTCGCTTGCGAGGAGAAGTCATTGGTGATGCAATGGAGTTGTTGCTTTGAAGGGACGCCTTTTTAGAGGCACGCGGAGATCCAAAATGCTGACGGGACGGAGCACTTGGGGATGGTGTTCTATTGGCAGCTCGTTGTGACAGTAGTCTTGCAGATTTGCGTGGTGAATGAGGTTCCCAATCGTCGTGATACCCGAGGCGAGGGGCTGGGGGTGTCCGAACATTGGTGGTGGGCGGCGGTGTTTTAGAGCCTGCAGCTTCATTGGCGAAAGCCATCATGTGCGAATTGGAGTTTAGGTATTTTCTAATATTCGTGCTTGTCGGGAAACAGATCGATCTCCTCAGGGGGCGATGTAGTAATAGAGCACTGTCGAGAGCAATGAAGTCGGTGCTCTGGTCGACCAATGGCTCTAAAGTTGGGGAAACAATGAGCGCAGTGGAGGGTCGGCACTGAGCAAAGATAGGATGATAATACTGAAGAGCAAGTAAAACTTAGGACAAATGAGGATATTGCCAGACTCTGTGATGATGTGCGCTATGCTGTTCTTCAAACATGGGCGAAAATTAATGTAAGCATGAATGGGAGGAGAAGAGTTCGGGGTTCATGGCAGCAGACAGTGATGCAAGACTTTGCAATAGGCTTAAGCAGGAGGCTGGGGCGCGTGATAGGCAGGAATGCGTGGGCGGCTGCGGGCACCAGCCCCCTTGCTTTCCGTTGAGAAATAGAGGACCACTGCCTATAGGAATCGCTTGTTTGCTGCTAAGCCGGGGCCCACTTTAACTGATGTCTATGGAGACGTTCCGCTCCTGCAAAACACGACATACGCGTCAGTTTCGCGCTGTATTGTCCAATCAGAGACCTTAATGTCTACGCCTTGTTGATACCTTGGACAAGACAGTTCTTTGGCGCCCCCGCGCCCCACCCATGCAGGTGTCAAGCATTCACACGATGCTGCTTACCATGTTGTTTGTCACCAGCAGACCTCTTCTACTATTGTTGCAAGATTCGTCTTCCATTGACGGCATACTTGGGAACCCATTATTCTGTATCACACTTCATCCCCGTCAAACTGGAACCCGAAAACAGAAGCACGCATTGTTGAATATAAGGAACCAGCGCCATCCATAAGGCATTCGTACGTTATCGACCGCGTCAAGTTTGAACGTCTGACAGGCCGTCTCCTCGACATGGCGGGCGATGTCGAGTACACCGAGTCCGACATTTGGGCCTCGCCGTCCCATGATGGTCCATTGGTCGCCCGTCCGAAAACACCGAAAACCCCCAAGACTCCCCAAACTCCAACAGAACAAATACCCGAGTCAGAAACTCTAAGCAGGGACGATCTTCTGCGCAGAGAGTTAGAGGGCGTCAAGAGTGTTAATGAATCCATTGAAGGTCTTCTCGACACTCTAGAACGTGCTGAAGGCAACATGCAAGTATGGAGCAATGGCTTTTGTGGTCACAAGATATCATCTCTCAAAGACTCATCATATTGCAGGTCGTCGCAAAAACCGTTGCCAATGCCTCTGGTCTCCTCAGTACTTGGACAAGGATCCTTTCGCAGACCGAGCACAACCAACGACTTATTCTTCATCCCGGTTGGAATGGACTCACTGAAGACTTGGCTGAACAAGAAGCCGAGGCACTGGAAAAACAACGAGCTGCCGAGCGCAAAGCTGCCGAAGAGGAACAAAAACGTGAAGAGCAACGCCGACGATTGGAAGAGCAAGAAGCTGCTAGGAGGCTGGCCCCTTCGTCAAATCGAGGCGCACGGGGCACGAGGGGATTACGGGCAGCTCGAGGGCGAGTTGCCACCAGGAGCGGTACTACAGCCAGTCGTCTGCCCGAACCCCCAACAACAAGCTCGTCAAGGATTCGTGGTACGTCAGGCATTGGGAGGGGTATAGGAACCACACGCACACGAGGCCGCTCACGTACTGCACGATGACAATTCATCAATTCACAATGGCGCACGCCTTGTAGTCAATATTGGCTTCGTCTTTTACGATTGCACCATCTTACGATTTGAGATACCCAATGCGCACATGAGATGATTTATTTAGCCTTGAAGAAGTGACTCAACTTCATCATACCTGTGGTGTTAACTTTTTTCAAGTCTCTCACCCCGCGACTCTCATTCGCCTTGCGCTTCTTCTCCTCTTCGAGTTTTAGCTTCTTTTGTTGCCGGATCTCGTCTTGTTCGCCGTCCTGCGCTCGCTTTCTCGAATAATCAGCTACTGAGCTTGAGGCAAGTGCTTCAGCTCGTAATTCCGCCAATTTAGCTATGTATGTTTCCAATGGCGTAAAGTTGATGGAGCTCTGTTTCTCCTGCAACAGCTGTGACCGTAGCTGGTTGGCTGCAGCCAACGGAACATAGCGAGAGCAAATGAAATCAAATGCAACACGTAGTCTTTGTAGTGCAATGACCTCCGAGGACGCCTGAATAGCCGCTGAAGCACTCTCTTCCCCTTCCGTTTCATCGACTAAGTGCGTGGTCGCTGTGAGAGGAGTAGAAACCCCAGACTCGGATTCAGGGGTATCATCGGTCTGCGACTGAGCTTGGCCAGGCATTATGAAATTTCTCGACAAAAAGACGGGCGCCTCCAGAGCCTTTTGAACAAATCTCTCCTCCATCGTAGGCGGCAGACCTCCGTCGCCCATCTGTCTCGCTTTTCCAATCATCGTATCAAGAAGCTTTTTCTCGCTCAGCCGAAACATCTTCTCGTCTCCTGCATCCACAGTATCGCAGATCGCCTCCATTCTCGATTCAAATAAGGCCCTCGT
This sequence comes from Balansia obtecta B249, assembly GCA_000709145.1. Lineage (NCBI taxonomy): Eukaryota > Fungi > Ascomycota > Sordariomycetes > Hypocreales > Clavicipitaceae > Balansia > Balansia obtecta. Next base: position 28,291 of record JFZS01000178.1, read on the forward strand.
TGCATCCCAACGCAGTATCTCGGATAGGTGCGAATCTTCCTCTGGCAGATTGTCAAAGTGGTCGTCACTAGTCAGGAACAACCGCTTCTTCTCGCCTGAATCCCCGTTGACCTTGCTGTCGACTAATGCGGGCAGTACGAGAAATAGGGGATCTATCTTGGTCGCGATATATAAATCGGCGCTTGATATGGTTTCCGTATGATTACCGTAGTTTTTCTCCTCCGCGCATTCACTTGCGGTAGAATCTTGTTCGATCAACCAGCTACAAGGTGTGGATTTTGGCACAGACACTTTTGTGAATTCGTGTATCCCAGCTTGGGGACAAACGAGGTAGCGGGATGGGCTGCCATGGCGAGGATGTGGCAGGGTGACGATGCGCGCGTCCGACGTTGCGGCCTTTGGCAAGATGAAAACATGTTCTGGCGAGGCTTGTCTTGATTCGATGGTGTACTTTGAAACTGAGCTTTCGGAAGTATTCTCTCCCGTTGACGACTCCTTGGCGCTCGCAGCTTTGGCTGACCTTGTTCGAGGCATGACCGTGTCATCACTCGGAGGTCGCCGTGTCGTTGATCTAGGCAGAGTGCATAAAGCGTTCTTGAACCAAGAAGAATTACCCAAATAAAAAAAACAATTAAAATTTCAATGAGCCAACAGAACGTCAGATGGATGGAATATTGCACAATTCGGAAAAGTTGCAGGGAGCAATTGAAACCAAATTGCAGTGTTCAAGATCTGGCGAATAACCAATCAACGCGTGCAACTATGAATGGCAGGGGTTGGAGACGCGTAAAGCGCGTTCTGGCCTCAGAGATCCCACCCTGCCCTGCGTCCGTCCTGCATCTGCTTCTGCCAACCTATTCTTCTATCCAACCAGAGCCAGTCGATGCGCTAACACGTTTGGCCGGGCATATGCTTTGCACTTCATTCTTATCGCACACTTTCTGGGTACCTTGGATGGATGTGAGTCTGTGACCTGGCTTGCTTGGCGCCGTTCTGACGACATTCGCACATTCGCACACTGTGGTTCTTCTTTTCTTTGGTCTTCAAATTCTGGAGTGGCACTCCAGCTACATGGCTCAAGCTGCTCAACGGCCATAGCCAGTGCCTTGGTTATGCGCCACTGCTGCTTTCGCTTTCCCTTCTACTAGATTTGCCTTCTTCCTCTGGTTGTTCTTCTTTATTTCCTTCCTCTGCCAAGATCGGCTTGCTCTGTTCGAACCTTAACCTTTTGCAGTCCCCTTGGTTGGATGCTTGACCATGGCTCCAGGTAATAAAGATACCCATCGCTCCTCCCAGATTGTGGAGACCAATGTTAACATGGTATCTGTGTTGCAGCTTCTGAACCACAATGGCCACCTCGATCTCCTCATGAAGCTCTGCTTAGCACGCCTGGTGGCCGCCAGCGATACCGCGAAATGATGAACCGAACGTCACCATCACCATCACCCATGAAAAGCTCTCGAGCTTTGGCGGCAATAACGTCGGGGCCAGATGCAGGCTTAGGCATTCATCTCGCTGGGGATGATGACGACGAGGAAGATGAAGATGAAGAGACATTGCAATTGAGACTACAAGAAATCCGAGCACAGTTGAGGCTGAAGAGGTTGCAAAATGCAAAGGCAAAAGAGAAAGCAAATACGCAGAGAGCAAGAGAGCCGGAACCACAGCTCGAGCCGGTCAAGTCCAGTCCAAGCCGTCGGGTGGCTCGAGCGCGAACCCCAGATACCAATGATAATGTGCGGTCCGCGTCCCCGAATCAGATTACAGTTCCCGCATCTCCCGTACGAAAACTTCAATTCCTACAGCAACAAACCTCCCCTAGCAGAGTGTACTTGGGTATCGATAAAGGACTGAGGGCGAAGGACATCTCGTTAAAGCGTGCGCCGAGTCATAGGGGTACAGTCTCTGCCACGTCGACAAACGGTGGAGGATATTTAAATCGTTCGCGTTCGGTACACTCTCCAGCGTTGGATGTCTCTCGAGCTCCGACATTTAACGAGAGACTGGCCTCGGCGCGGATACAAGAGGTTGAACGAGCAGAACGCAAAGAGAAGATCCAAAGGCTTCGCACCAATACATTTGGAATTGGAAAAGATGAGATGGAACAATACAAAAAAAATGCGATTGACATTCCAGACGAGCCATTACAAGCAAGGACATTTACTCGAGATGAAGTCTTGTCAAAGTCGACACCCCCAAACTCAAAATTGCCCCGGAGCAAGACCGCACCAAATCTATCATCGCGAATGGGTGTGCAAACCTCCGACTCATCACCCGCGACACTGGAGAAAGCTGGTACAAACGACTCTTCCCTATCGGACGGCAAGGACGGAGTGGCATCTTTTGAGGCCTACTCTTGCATGCACTTATCTAAACGTATTCTTCCGCATAATGTAGTCGCGCGACATGTATCTGGTAAGCGAGTTATCAATGTCAAAGATCTACTCAGGGAAGTCAAGGCGCCGGATTTCACACTGCCTGATGTGGAGCAGGACATTGTTGTGTTTGCGATTGTCGCCCGGAAATCTGAGCCACGAGCGCACAGACCATCAGCAAAACAGAAGCAAGAGGATCGTGGCAAATATTTGGTCATGACATTGACGGATCTCGATTTTGAACTGGATCTTTTCCTCTTCAACTCAGGTTTCACGCGGTTTTGGAAATTAATAGAGGGGACCGTCGTGGCCATCCTCAACCCGAATATAATGCCTCCACCACCCGGACGCCAGGATACCGGAAAGTTTAGTCTGGTCATCAATTCTGACGAAGACATGATTTTAGAAATAGGGTCTGCGCGGGACTTGGGGTTCTGTCAATCTGTGAAGAAGGATGGCGAGATCTGTGGAGGTTGGGTGAATAAGAAGAAGACGAATTTTTGCGAATTTCATTCCAATGAAGCTGTACGGAAACAAAGATCGACTCGACAAGAGGTCAATTCATTTGGGTTTGGGGGCTGGGAAGGGCGGGGCAAACACGGCGAAGGCAGTGCCAGCAACAAGGACAAGGACCGAAGGAGCAACAGTAACTACGACTGGGAAACACGCTCGCAATGGTTCGCAGCTCGGACACACAGTGCTTCGGACCTGTTAGACGGTAAGGACCGCACTGTTGCAGATAAGAAAGAACGCGCAGAGTTTGTAAAGCGAAACCTGGAAGCAAAGGAGAAGGAGCGCGAAATGATGAAGAAACTTGGCAAGATTGGCAGCGCTGCAGGACGGGAATACATGGAGCGAGCAGGCCTCAAAGCAAGTTGTAGTCAAGGTATGATTCATCCTGGTCAAACGGATGGGACATCTACAGCTTGTCAAGCCGGATCTTCCGGAGGCGACTTGTTATCGCTCGGGCTGGGGAGCAAAGACCGAAGTATTCACCTCAGCCCGGTGAAGCGAAAAAGACCAGACAGCTCACAGGCCAGTTCGACGGTTGGTAGCACCAAGTCATCGTCTCCCGTGGCGGGATTCGGCTGGGGGCCAAATCTTCGAGAGAAACTGTCGAAAATGAAGGAAGGGGAAAAGCTGCGTAGGGAGCCCCCTCCAGTACGGAAAAAGACACGATTCGTCACAGAAAAGGGCATACGAGAAGCGGGACGGGAAAGCCTGGGCATGGATTACTCTGGGAGACAGATCTCCCTGGATGACGATGATGATGATGAGGAGTTGGTTATCATATAGCATGCATTGTTTGTTGGGGGTTTTACAATATGGCGCACAGGGGTTTTTGTGTGGACACGGAAGAGCGCACAGGAAAGCAGCATTTTTTTCGTTGGCATCATCTGGCATGGTAGTGTATTTTTGGCATAGCATTTAAAAATATCAAAGCAATGGCTCATGACGAGACTTGCAAGCCACGTACGCGGTGTTTGACGACGCCAACATTTATTTTCTGTTCTTTGGCGACACTTCGGTCATTTTCTTCTTTCGCTTCTGTCCTGATGACGTCATGCTTGCTGCATCGCGCCGAGTTGGAACGGCGGAAACGATAACTGCGCATGGGGTCGGGAGCGGCCACACGGCAACCAGGATGCTTTTGTATGTATATCGCGCAGCAAGCACAAAGCAAATACGGCGCAACCTCGGTGCCTGTAAGCTATATAGTTGCACGGTATATTGTGCCGTTTGTAACGTCGAGATGGTTTAAGGTTCTGTTGGAATGCAATTATGTGGAGACACATGACCTGACGGCATCGGGCCACTGCCGGCGCGGCGAAAGGCTACCGAGAGCCGTGCCGGCTATGGGTCCGATAGCGCGGACAGGCAACTCTTGATTGGTGTACTTTCCTCTGGCTTCGAGTTGACCATTTCTTTGTATAAGAGATGTAGATATTGCGATGCATAGAGATGAAATCAGATTTGGTCTTTTCGAGTTTTTTTTTTTCTTAATACGTATACTGATTTTGTATTAAGAAGGAAAAAAAAAACACAAGAAAAACAACAAGTCTATTATTATTATATGGCGCACATGACGCGTCCAGCACTGCGTAGCCTCCCCAGGGATGGGGTTGCAGATTCAGCTCCATATCTACTGCACCTTCATGACATGTCTACATCACACGTGTAATGTTTTCCGAGGCCCACTCAAGGTCAGCCCACCACTCCACCGACGTCCCTTCTCGGCGGCATGAGAGATGCTGCATGTCACGCGACAGACGCGAGGTTGGGCCTGGTTGCGTGTGGTAACTGACTGTTCTGCGAGCCGGATTCAAATGCAGGCGTCTCGTGTTGTTGCCCATGCGCGGCACGCGCGCCATGCGCGGGGTTCCCCTGTTCTGACTGACAAGGATACAGGGTAGTTGATGCGTTAAATTGACGCTTACTCCGATGACCGAAATTACTAGGCTGTAGGTGGCCTGAACTGACTTTAGTGTTGAGGTTGCTGACTCTGTCGAAAGGGGGACATCCGCGTGACTCGGTGCTAAACTTTCTATACGGGACTAGCTAATACCGTTCAGAATATCTGAGAGCATGGTTTCTATCGTCAGACTAAGTCAGGGGTTTATGCTAGGTACTTGCCGCTTTGCATTGTATGTACATGGACCCGAAGCACCGCAAAGATACTTTTAACAGGTCGTTCAAGGTGTGTCCATGACGGCAAGAATCAATAGGCTACTGGTCGGTATATCGGAGCCTTGCTATTCCTTGCTTTTGCGTCCTTCCCCTTTGCGGAGATTGAGTGTAACCAGCTACTTGCCACAGCTGAGGCTGTTAGAGGAGTCTATACCTCACGCGACCTTTGGTTATTAGAGTTGGTTTTGCTTCGTTCCCCCCTAATTAGGAATATATATCTCAGAGTCGCCAAGGCTGCAAGTTTACAAACGTGACCCACAACGTCCTTGGGCCGGTGCCGGCAATGGTGCACGGGGAGAGCGGATGGTAACGCTGCAGACCGAACAGGGTGGTGAGACGCGCCACGTGCCAACTCTGAACGTTGTCGGGATGTGTAGTCTGTATTATATCACAGCTTTAGCATAGAGCGGATGTGTCTCCTATAGCGATGCTCCTATCATAAAACCCTTGTCGCTCGTGTAAATGCAGCCTTACGAGCTGGTAATTGGGCAGATTGGAAAGGGGTCCGATCGGCGCTGGTTGAGGTCTCAAATATAAGATGTATTGGTTGAGCAGCCAAGAGACGGCGTGAGAGTAACTATTGTACGCTCAAGTTGAAGAGCAAAATGGTTGGTCTGGTGTTGTTTCAGCGCGTGGTTAACTTGACTTCATGTGGTTAACCTTGCTTGTTAGTCTTGTTGTTCTGTTCAGCTGCTCCGTTAGATTCCTTGAACAGTGTCAAGTGAGCGAGCTGATTAAATTAATTGGGGATATTGTGGGCTTAGAGGTACTTCAATTTACACCCCCTTCCCCCCCTCCCCTCTATCACAAACAAATAGAGCATTATACGGTGTACGGACAGAAGTAAGTCGGTAATCTAGCTGTGTACAAAGCACTACTTCACACACGTTGCTGTTACATCCTGTCTTGCCGGCCTTTTTCGTACCCAGCATGTATCGGAAAGAAATGGGGCTCGCGGCAAGCTCAAAATGAAAATGCAAGGTAGTTGACAGAATAGGGTTCCATTCAAGGATCAGGGAATTCAAATTCGCTTCTAGAGTGCCATAGCTAGGATGTAGAAGAAAACGGGAGAACTTTTTGTCAAAGCAGAAAGGTGGGCCCGCCATCACGAGAGAGGAATCCCCCTTCTCTTCCCTTTCCTTCCGTCAGGGGCAAGGCCTGACAATTCTGAACTGCCTGGCCCTAACCAGCCAGCTAACTGACTAAGTGACGGCTAAGTGGCTTTGCCTGACCGCTTGATCAGTATCGATAGATTTGATTGATGCAGTGGTTGGAGCCAGGCGTTGATTGACGTGTTGATCTCATCTCAAAATGCTGTTAGGGACGTTAGGACGTTAACGAGCATAGGTGGCAGCCTTTAACATCTCTTAAGTGGTCTGGGGGTCGCAGTTGGCCATTTTATTTAAGTCGTCCTTCTCTGCCGGGATAGGACGAAATTTTCCAAGCATGGCATACTTCTTATGGTAAAGCCTATTTTGGTGTCCTGCATCCACGCAACCCCGGCATCCACACCCGTCACTCGAGAACTGGAAGCTGGACGCGCAGTAGCAGATTACTGAATGCACAGTACAGGAGATAAGCCTTTAGACGGGAGATATAGCCCCCCGCAAGGATACATACGAGGTTCTGACAACCCAGGTTTGGATCGACAGAATTCGTGGTTGACGAAGGTCTGAACCAGCAGAGGTTTTTTTTTTTTTTACCAGGCTTGCCATTAGCTTATAACCTTGATTTAAGCGTGGGAAGTATAAATTTTAGGAAAAAAATAGATTTGGTTCCTTTCTTGGTGCATTTCTGCGGTCTATTACTTAGCACTGCGCTTGTCCACGTCACTACCGAGGGGGCAGATAGTTAGTTCTCGGCACGCTCGGCGCCGGCCATGCGAGCCGTCCACGAGTTCTTCATCTTACCCCACACCGACCTGACCTGATCTGACCATGGTGAGTGGGGTTGTGGGGTACGAGAGTCCTTCTGATTGGGCCCAGAGAACTTAGACTTGGTTCCATCGGGTCATGTATAAACTCATCTCACAATAATAATTATTGTCTTTAGCTATGCCATCACAGTGAGACATGCGAGACCATGACCATAGACATGGTCGGTCGGTCAATGGGTCCGCGTTGACACGGATCAAACTTTGCTCGCTACGGTACACCCACGTCTGTGCCTGATTCCTGATGAACTGCAACTTCAACTTCCGGACGACTGCCCATGATAGTCTTGATGAGGGATTTGCTAGCCATTCCATGTCCCTGGGCTTCATATATTAGGTGCCACACCCCACGCTCTACGGGTTCCACCTGAAACGAGAATCTACGTTATGCACCAAGACTGTCGGGGCGAAATCGCTGCAGGAAGCCCCAGCCAGCAACAGCTGAATAAGGCCCTGTAGCAACAGCAAAGAAAACCTTTCACGGGAACCTTGCTGGAACCCCTGTGCCGAATTGAGGTTCATGGCGGCATGGCCGCCCGAAGGGCACACACACCCTGTGCGTTGTACGTGAAACAATCCTGTCTCCCCGGCGCCATGGGCCACGATCCGTATAACCCCTAACTGATTTTACAGAAAGCACACGAACCAGCTTAAGATCGACGCTTGTCACGATACCCGAAATTACAACTAACCCTGCGCGCAATCAAGGTGTAACCTATTAGTAAATAGTAAGGCCTTGATAATACACTGGAGAGCTCCGAGGGGTTTTCAATCTGAATTCTTCATACCATTAACTAAAAGTAAAGTACTGTAATTTCTCGGGATAATCGGTGAAACAGCCTTTGATTGGTTGAAATAACCTCGTAAAGTAGGTTTGTTGCCCCTGAGGGAGTTCTATTAATTGCAGGTCGCGCCATGAGCCCTGCACCGCCGTCCGGCATGGGCCTTTCCGGCTCGACCCTGAATTGCCGTGACCAAGGTAAGTAATGGCCACAACAGCTCGCCTTGCTGGGAAAGGTAAAGTTCAAGCTTTATGAACATCCTCAACCGGTCTTTCCCAAATCCTTATCATCTCTTGCCTCTGATTGACGTTTTTTGTTTGCGTCACAGTTGCAAAGGCCACCCGGGCACTTTGCTGATGAGTTAGACTTCCCCCTCTCCAGCTGATCGGCGCCTAAGACACGGATTCTATATTCGGGCGCACGCTCGATAAGAAACTTGGCTTGAGGCTTGCAAACAAGATGAAGCTCATCCAGGTCATCGGCCTCGCGGTCGCTGCCTTGGCGCCAATTCCAGCCAATGCGGACCACTACCGCATTACTGGTGTCCAAGTGGACGGCGATGACGAAATACCTATAAGAAAGAACATCAACGACTTCCAAGCTGAGGGTGGACCTCAATGGTACGTCACGATCTCAGGGACAAGAGCACAGGGTACGGCTGGGGGCGGGACTGACAAGACTGACGCTGATTTGACTATGTAGGGACCTTTACTTGAGGGCTTTTAAGTCGCTGCAAGAAAAGGATCCTGATGATAAACTATCTTTCTTCCAGGTGGCGGGTACGTGTTCCGCCCTCTACAAAACGATACAAACTCGGGACCGTGTCTTAATGCATAGAAAACAGGCATCCATGGGGAACCATTCATTGCTTGGGATGATGACGGAGAAAAGCTTGGTAATGGATGGCTAGGGTACTGTCCTCATGGTGTAAGTGCCAGTTGTCCTTATCGCTTGACTTGCTCGCTTGCGCGGAAAGGCACTCCGGAGTCTGACCTTGATAGGAATATATATTCACTTTCTGGCACCACTTCTATGTCCTATTGTTCGAGCAGGTGCTTAATGAAGAGGCCAGGAAAATTGCTGCTACATACCCTGACAGATATCGCGACGAGTATATGAATGCTGCAAAAACCCTTCGCTCTCCCTTTTGGGACTCGGCCTTGGATGCGCGTGTCCCGCCATGCACAGTTCCTAGACAGGTTGATGTCAAGGTCCCAGACGGGGACAATCTCAAGACAGAGACTATCCCAAACCCTCTCTTCAAGTTTACCTTCCCTGAAAAGACGCGACACGGCGGGTACAATAACTTTCCCTCCTATACAGACAACGAGAGATGTACTGGTCCCTCCCTTTCATATCCCGACTCGGCCAATGAGGATTTGGTCCTGCGCGGAATAAGACAGAGCACTGTAAGTCCATGAAAAAACAACTCGGCATTCATATGTACATTACAGACGTTTGGAAAGTCTCTGATTGGCGGGCCTAGTATGACGCTTTCACTCTAGCAAAGACGATTGAAGAGTTCACCCTCACTCGTGAAGATGGTGGAGAGGGCCTGCAGCAAATCCACGACTACTGCCACTGGGATGCCGCCTGTGCTGGAATGTTCCTCGATTCTAACACATCGGCCTTCGATCCCTTATTGTACGTCTGTTCATGTCACGAAGCTTCCGATATAGATCATTGTTCTTACCTTTGTCTTGCTCCAGCATGATGCTACATACCCACGTCGACCACCTATTCACCCTCTGGACTTATATTCACCCCGACCGAGCGCTTTTCCGCGACTATAAAGGCTTTTCCCGCTACTCCACGCCCCGGCTCACTTTAATTACGGCAGACTCTCCTCTCCAACCATTCCGCGATAGCAATGGCGAGCACTGGACTCCCAGAAAGGCAACAAGCATAGAAGGCTTGGGATATACGTATGAAGGACTCGAGTACTGGGATATGAGTGCAGAGGAACTGAAGGAAGCAGCTATGGATTACATCACAGATAATTACGCACCAGACGGAAACCAGCGGCGAGACCCAAATGCTGTCAAACAATGCACCAGGTATTATGCTTCTTTTGAAGTAAACCGTGCGGAGCTCCCGCTTCCTGTCTCTGTGAATATATTTGTTGATGGGCAGCCTGCCGGCCGAGTGGGCATAATGCGATTTCCCAGTGAGGGCATTCAGCATGGCAGGGTGGCGATTGATGATTATATCCATAAACTCTTCGCCACCGTCCCAAACAATGGCAGTATCACTTCTGTTGCGGAACACGTGGAGGTAGGAATTCGAAAAGTGGATGGCACAACCATTTGTTTGGATAGTATATCCAGCTTCAAGTTGCATCTGGAAGAGATTGACTTGACTCATAAGGCTAAGGCTAAGCTCCCTATCGTAGGGGAGAAGAAGAAGCACGTCGCTGCCATAAAAGATCGTAACGAAAACAGGAAGGGCGACAGCAAAGAGAAAGTCAAGAGTGGCCAGATGGACAAGATCAATGGATGGAAACTCGACAGTCTCGTTGGGATAAAGGTCAGCGGCGGAGAGAAACCCAGGACTAGCCATAAGAAGAAAAAGAGTAGCCACAAGAAGAAAAAGAGTGGCCACAAGAAGAAGGTCAGCAGCGGAGAGAAGAAAAACGGTGGCAGTGGCAAGGCCAGCAACGGAGGTAAAGAGGAAAATTGAGATGACAAGAAGCCTAGCAGCAAACGTTCAGGATGGCGGTGGTAAAGGAGGTCCTGGACAAAATAGTGATGCTGGACATGGTTAGCAGGCCAGCTGCGGAGGTGCAGGAACATAAATTAGCAGAGTATCCAAGGAAAATTGTAGCCTTTACGTGTTGTTTCTTGTAGTAGGAGCCAATATTTACCTTCATTTTGTAATAAATATTAACATAAGAGTCTTAGAAATCTGCTTGCACTTGAGTAGCAACGTAAGAACAGCCCTAAAATACTAGAAAAAAGATTTATTAAATTTATTACTTTTCTTCTTAAATCTCTTTAATAGTATATTACTTCTAGAGTATAAGTATAAAAGAAGTTGTTACGTGTTAGGTCCAGTTACGTATTGTTACGTGGCGGTTTCGGTCACGTAGCAGCCGGATTCGACGGGCTAGAGTCGGATTCGGTTGCGTGCCGAATTTGGTTACGTTATAGTCGAATCTAATAGGCTAGAGTTAGATTCAGTACAGTTAAGTACGTAAAAGGGGTAGTCATAAACAGGTTATATAGATATTTATAATTGTTATTTAAAGTAGTAATTAATTATTGTTCTCCTTCTCCTAGCTAGAAGGAAGGGGTTGCTTTATATGCTTGTGTAGGTAATCACGTGCAGGTTAGCCGCCGGATCCTGCGGCGTTGTGGTCGGATCTGACTGTGCTTTCCTGGACCCAGTTCCGTGACGTAACACGTATAGGTCGAATTCGACGGGCTCGAGTTAGATTCAGCGCAGCTAGGTACAAGTATAAGTTAGTTATAAACAGGTTATAGAGCTGTTATAATAGTATCAATCAATGATGAATTTTTCTCTATATATTAGTGCTAAGTACTGCATAAGGTAACTATAATAAACACTATATACTTAGTCTATATACTAATTAAAGAACTATTATTATTATTAATTACGCTAGACTATGCTAGTACCTCGTTGTAACTAAAGAACTATAATATACTATAAAAAAACTATATAAGAACTATAATAAAATCTAGGTTTAAGCCTATAGAGGTAGTATACCTATAAAAGTTAACTTAAGCTACTGTTATGGTTTCGGGCTTTGCCCGAACCTAGGGACGAGGCACAGAAAGACACAGGCACTGAGATCGGAGCTGGACAGCACGCGACCGGTCGTATCTCGGATATAACACAGTTATAGTTAGACTTAATACAAACGCATTACAGACGCAGCATAGCCTTATTAAGGAGCTAAGGTAGGATACAGGGGGAGGGAATAAACGAGTAAGAGGAGGGAGAACAATAGAGCTATTAGAGGTCCAAAAGACATCTAACTAACCTCTAGCTAGGACCTACTTAGGGCTTAGGGTAGAACATAAAAGGACAAGCAGAGAAGCCCTAGGGGTAGGAGAACTTTCTCTCCTTATAAATATAGTTACTATTATCTTAGACGCTTACTCGCAGTCGCCGTAAGGCCAGTACGTTACAGCTACTTTTATAAGAATTGTGTAATAGTACACTACTCTTTATAACTAAAACTAATCTAAGACTAATTAAGTTTAATAAAGTATAGATTATAGTAGTATATAGGTTTTTCTCTCTATAATAAGGTTTCCTATATAAATCATTTGCGTTAATGTACTAACACAGCACAGCCTAGCCTAGAGTATTTTTAATAATAATAATAATAAATATTAACATTCTAGCATATAGACTGAACACATGCAGTGAGTGGTTAACTTAGAGGCTAGGTACTAAGGATTGCCATAGGATGTTATATTCAGGTTCATGAGAGCGAAGATTTACTCGAACTATTCAGTCTGCGAGCAAGTTTAGTTCTGTGCTCTGCTATTGTGTCACAACGAGGCATGATTTTAGTCTTGTGTTCGATCCTTTTCCAATAGCTCCGAGTTGTTGATACGTGGGTCACGTGCCGACTAAGCTACGGTACTATGTGAGCTCACAAGTGGTGATGGTGGGCACCACAATTTATCGCGGAGTCAGACGTAGCATCATCGTTCCTCATCCCCCGCCACCGGTTTTCCTGCCCCATCAAATCGCCCTCAGATCAGGGCAGAGCCGCGCAATATGTCTGGAATAGCGGCCATTGAGGAGGAGAGACAGCAGTACCAAGAACAGGTACGAAACTCCGTGCCTTCCAACTTACTGACCAGGCCGCCTCGACTGACAGAAATTACAGCTCGACATTATTCTTCAACAACTGCGTGATGACCCAGAAAACGCCGAATTGCTGGCTCTACAAGAAGAGTTGAATAATTTGATTGACCTGCTCAACGAGAACATTGCTGAGCTCCGGCCAAACCAGACGCCTAAGCCAGTTGTCGCAAAAGAGCCTACGCCGCCACCACAACCCGAGAAATGGTCCCGAGAAAACCATCCCGCTTTCAAAAAGGCCACCCCCCCTATCGTGGAGGAAAAGGAAGAGCCCGCTCCAATATACCACGTCAACGACACCGTCATGGCCAAGTGGGTGTCTGGCGATAAGAACTTCTACCAGGCCAGGATCACCTCCATCACTGGATCTTCCGCGAACCCGATTTTCACAGTCAAGTTCAAAAGCTACGACAATGTGGAGACGCTACGGTCGAAAGACCTCAAGCCAATCTCGAACAAGCGAAAGGCTGACGAACCGCAGCCTGCACCCGCAGCCGCAGCCGCAGCCGCAGCCGCACCCGGAGTCGTCTCGTCTGCAGGTGCAACCATGTATCCGGGTGCTCAGAAAGAGGCCCAGCAAGGAGATGAAACTGCGAAGCCGTCCAAGCCCAAGAAGATCAAGGCTAAAAAAGAACTCGAAGCTGGCAAGGCCAAATGGCAAGCTTTCAACTCGAAATCCAAATTTAGCAAGACAGGCAAGAAGGAGAGCATGTTTCGCACTCCCGAAGGAATTCATGGAAGAGGTGCGTGGCAGCATCATTCACTTTGCAAGATCAAGAATACTGACACAACTTACTCAGTGGGCTTCACTGGTTCTGGACAAGCTATGCGGAAAGACCCTACTCGAAGTCGTCATGTCTACCAAGTGAATGAAGATCTGGACTAACGAACCCGTCTCTCTTCTTTATCTAGTTTTGCTTTATAACAACACGATACCAAGCCATTTTGGCGACGCAGGAGCTTGGGGGCTTTCTGGAGTTCCTAATATCTCTTTTTATTATTCGGTAACATGGCTCCTGGTTTTTAAAGGCACAGACTAACCGCTTCTTGTGACGTATGACCACTCCATAGCTTTTTATCGAACATTTCGACTTCATGGGCTGGAAATAGCGAAAGAAGAGGATAGCTAGTTCTCGCATGACGGAACTGACGGTTTGTTTGGAACTGCACTAGCCGGTTTGGATATGGTATCTGTCACCCCTGCTGTATCCCTCACTTGCAGATGTGCTAATATCTATTTGTTCACGTTTTATACAAAATTATGCACATATCGCCGTCTCTAATCATGCTATGCTATTCTGCCCGCAAACCAATCTTTGGCATCAATGCCTGGGCAACTTGGAGGAACGCAGATGCTCTTTCACTGGTGGGCTCAGATACCACCGTAGGCTTCCCCCGCTCACCATCATCGCCGATGTTGGGATGAAGTGGGATGTCACCCAGAAAGTCCATACCATATTCTTTGCATAATTTCTCGACCCTCTGGTTCGATCCAAAAACATTCGTCTTCCCCAGGCAATGAGGGCACGCGAAAAGGGACATGTTCTGGACCAATCCCAGTATGTCCACGCCTACTGTTTTGAACATGTTGATGCCTTTAACGGCATCTTTTGTCGCCAATGTGTGTGGTGTGGTGACGATCACAGATCCTAATGATTTAATGTCAGCCCGAACACTCATGGGCAAGCATTTGCAGAGGAAAGAGATTTTACCATCTAAAATGACTTGCTGCGTGATTGTAAGCTGAGTATCGCCGGTTCCGGGTGGCAAGTCTAACACCAGGATGTCTAGACCACCCCAATCCACCTCATGAAGGAGCTGCTGAATTGCTTTCATCACCATGGGTCCTCGCCAAACAACTGGCGCATTGTCCCCAACAAGATAGCCCATGGACATAGTCTTGACGCCATAGTTTGTCAGAGGTACAAGCTGGTTATCTGGATCTGTAGTCAGACGCTGTTTGTGAAAGCTATTTAGTAGATGGACTTACTACTTGATAGCCTGGGTTCGTCAGATAAGTTCATTAATGTCGGAACTGAGGGACCGAAAATATCCGTGTCTAATATTCCAGTCCTGATACCAAGGCGTGCAAAAGCAAGCGAGAGATTGGCTAGAACAGTCAGCAATCGAGATGAACAGCATACATCAGAAATGTAGACGAACCCGCAACAGTGCTCTTCCCGACGCCTCCTTTCGCGGACGACACGGCAATGACTTTGTTGACGCCGGCTATCTTGCGTCGTTGGGGGCGTTTGCCCCATGTTGGCGGGGTGCCGGAGCGTGGGAGACCCTACGTCTGCATTAGAACTTGAGGACTCTAGTTAGCCGCTGCAATCATACTAGAGGATTTTCGTGTTGTAATGAGCGAATGGCTTGGAATAAGCGTGACGGAGTTTGTCGCATGCTGCATGTGACACTTTCACTTTGAGCTTGATGATATAAGATTCACTACTGGCATTACGGTTGAAGAGAGAATATTGGGGAAAAAAATATGTGTGTAAGATCTATGACAACGTGGGTAGAGACTGCTGGGTGAAGGGAGATGTATTCTGAAAGAGCTGATTCGGTGAACTTGATGGTTTGTTCGTGCATGAGTATAACAACTTGACAACACCAGAGCTATTGTCCTAGACACAGCCAGTGGCTGCTGACCCACTTGCCACCCACGAAGCTCGATTCTGCCACTCACTACCGCCTAAAAGTCCAGAAATTGAAAATCTATTAGATATGTGGAGAGGGGCGGATAATGTCTGTTACCGCAGAAAATAATGCAAGTAAAAAGGAACCATGGCGAGAATCAAAGGTCGGGCAAGGCAATTCCAAGATCCAGATGAGGTCACTGCCAAAGGTAAAAACGGCCCGGATTTATTTTTCCCACTAGCGAGCATGGGTTAACTATTTCTCTCCCAGACTTTGATCCAGAGTCCAATGTCTCGGAAGTGGATGATGGCAGTGGCTCTGTTGCCAGCGATGATGAGGATTTGGCCACGGAGCATTACATCTCTGTCGGAAAGAGCAAGCTGAGACAGAAAGAGAATATCTCGCTGGGGCCTGAGTACAGAGGGTCCCGAGTTAGTCGCTCGGCTTTGGGCGACGATGACGAGGACAGTCAAGACGACGACGAAGAAGAAGAAGCAGATGATGATGATGATGATGACGAGGGCGACTACGACGACCCGGATGCTGCTGATCTTGAAGCGGATGAAGCGGAGGCGAATGACTCGGAGATCGATAGCGATACTGCACTTGGCGCTTCGGACGTTGAGCGGTTCAAAAAGTTTGCGTTTCGAGGAAGCGCTAAGCCTGCGCGGCCGAAGGGGAGGGCGGGCAGAGCAACGGCCGCGGATTTCATGACTGACGATGAAGAGGAGAGTAAGTTTGTGGATATGGAAGATGGTGGGGGAAGCGATTCGGAGGACAACCAAGTCGAGGATGAGACCGGGGATGGATGCGAGGACGAAGACGAAGACGGAGACGAAGACGGAGATGAAGATGACGACGATGACAGCCAGGAGGATGATGAGGATGCATCCGATGAAAGCCCAGCACCAACGAAATCAAGTGTGGGCGCACAGCCAAATTTGGCCGCCCTTTCCAATCGCGCAGACGTGGACAAGGGCATTGCTATTCGAAAGCAACGCAAAATATATGACGGACTGCTCAATCTGCGTATTCGTCTACAAAGGGCTCTTGTTGCTGCAAATTCGTTCCCCACCGCTGAGTCGGAAGATGAGGATGGATCCGAGCCCTATCAAGCTGCAGAAGAAGCAGCCATCAAGTTGCTCAACACTATCAGCAGTCTGCGAGAGAATTTCGGACCCCAGGTCATGGCCGGGACGAAACGAAAGCGTGATTTGGAAATTTCCATGTCAAGTGCAGATATCTGGGAGCAGCTTCAGGAAGAAGACGCGGCTGCAGCTGGGTTCCGGGAAGATCGCTTGGAGAAGTGGTCGAAAAAGGTTCAAAGTGTCAGTGTGCCGCGGGCCAACGGACTCGGAGATCAGAGCAGATCACTCGTGAGCGCCCTGCAAGAACAGCTCGTGATCCCGGATAACCGACTGGTCAAGCGCACGAAAGTGCCGCGTTCTTGTGCCCCTGCTCAACTGTCGCAAAAGGTTGCCGAGGACGATTACATTTACGACGACGCCGATTTCTACCAACTTTTGCTAAAGGAACTCGTTGACCAGAGGACTGTGGAAGGTCATGGTGAACAAGGCACCGCCATGCCGACAGTCATGGTTACGGCTAGCAAGGAGGCCAAGGTGCGCAAACAGGTGGACCGCAAGGCAAGCAAAGGGCGAAAGATGCGATTCACAGTTCATGAGAAGTTGCAGAACTTTATGGCTCCTGAAGACAGGCGAAGTTGGGAGCAGAGAGCAATTGATCGATTCTTTGGCACGCTGTTTGGGAGGAAGATGCAGCTTGATGAGGATGAGAGCGAGGGCGAAGACATGGATGGCGTTGATGCGGAAGAAGAGGGGCTGAAGCTTTTCAGGAGTTGATGTATTGTGTATCTCACTGCGCAGCGGTTATGATGCAAGATGAGGGCGGAAAATAGAGTCTGGATGTGACGAGCCATCCACAGATCTGGCAAAAAGTAGATGCCGAAACGTCAATAGACCGACCTTTCAACTATTGGCTGACTTTAAGCTGGACTTTTTTACTATTTGCGTTCTTAATGAGGTGCCTTGCGTGCTGGGAGACCGAGTACGACTTCTTTGTGAGTCAGCGCAGTCGTGAGAGCACGATCTGTGCTCGTTCCGCAGGCGGCGTAACTGCGTGTTCGTGCGACAGGCTTGCAGGGCAGCGATACAGGAATGGAAGCTCGATGTACTTTGGTCTCAATGCCCATGGCTTTTACAGTGTATGCGCGACATGAACTTGACCCGGAGCATGGAATACTGGCGTGGTACAGTCGAGCTTCAGGACAACTGATTTGTGACCGGGAGATTTTATTGCATCGACGCCATCCGCTCTCGTCCTACATGGCCGACGATCCAGCCCACGGTCATGACGCCAAAGCGACATCTGTCCTGCTCCTTGCCGTGTGGAATATGGGCTGCGTCGGAGGCTGTTCTTCCAGTATACGAGAGGTTCTTGGAGAATATGACCAAGTGCCGCGTCATTCTCCCCGAGCTGTGTGTAACCAAAAACCTAGACGGCGGCTACTAATGTAGGTACAGTACCTATGCGCGCGCACGGCCGTCAAGATTAAACGTTGAAAACTGACTACCTACCTACCTACCTACCTACTCGGCAAGGTAAAATCCCACGAGGTCTGCCTCGGCGGTCACGTGGATCCTCCTTGTCCAGGTGTCGGTAACGAGCCTGCCAGTTGGCGGGCAGCGGCACTGGCACTGGCACTGGCACTGGCACTGCGGTTCGTCAGACAGCTGAAGAGCCGGTCGCCCCTCTCAACAAATTCCGTTTTTTTTCGTATCCTGCAGTCTTACCTCTGGTCGCAAGGACCATTGAAACACAGGGCCCTATGTCTTTGGCCGCAACAACATGGAGCAGATCGAGACACAAGCCTCGGATTTGCGCTACTTGGCGCAAGCCCCCGTTGCGTTGAGCGACGCGGCAAGCGTATCCTATGAAACACCACGCCCCGGACCACCGCATGGCAGTCCCTCTGGTTCCGCAGGATACGGAGACAATTCCGCTGTGGCTGCTGGTGCTGGTTCGGTATCCAGCGCTAACAAGAGAAAGTCGGTTGACGATGCCGCCGCCGCCGCTGCTGCTGCTGCTGCTGCTGCCCAGAGGCAGACCAGGAGCAAGAGAAACCGGGTGAGTGCGCTAGTCCAAGTTCTTATCTCGTCCCGTTGTGTCGCCTGCCTTTGCCGGCAACTCGTGGCTTTGTGTCACGATGCTTGCCATGGACTGTTTGCCACGGCCGTCTGACATGCGGCTTGTGCGACGGCTCGCTCTTCTGAGCTCACGAACTGCATGCAAGTACTCCTCTACTTTCCCACAATTTTCGTCACACGGTTGTCTGTTCAAAGGCATCCCCCCTTCTTATGCTCTTCCGCCACTGACTGACTGACTGACTGTGCCTCTTATAGTATATCTCGATAGCATGGTAAGCCATTCACTCCCTCGCGCTACCAAGTACTGAGGAGCGAGACTCATGTCAGGGGCGGCGCGTCTGATCTGCTCTGTATCTGACTGCCAGTAAACAGCAACGAGTGCAAGAGACGGAAAATCAAATGCAATGGGGAGACCCCATGTCAGCGCTGTGGAAACCTCAACCTGGCATGCTTGTACGCCCCCAACTGCTGCTCCAGCAACTTCAAGGACTCTGATGAGTTCAAGTCGGTGACGAGCCAACTGAGTCGCCTCCAAGAGGATGTCAAGTGGTTGAATCAAACAATCAAGAATATGCAGGCGGATTCAGCTCGTCTTGCTGCCTCCTCGACTGAGCGCATAACGCACGGCGGACCATCACCAGCTGTTGAACCCTCTCCATCACGGAGTTCCTTGTCTTTACCTCGCCACGACATGCCTTCTTACAAAGCCGGGGTTTTCCGTGGTCCTACTAGCATGGCATTCAGTCTCGATGTGGCTAACAACACGATTGCTACTATGGGATATCGAGGCATCGTGGAAAACGACGATCAGGATCAGCACGGAAGTGATGTCGCTGTGCAGATGTCGACGACGACTGTTGACGGCTACGATCCGCTTTTTGAGTTTGACAAGGACGAAATGGTCCGCCTCTGTCGATTCCATGAGGATGAGATTGGTATAATGTACCCGGTCCACAACATCTACTCAGTCATCGCTCACGCAAAATCCATCGCGCCGTATTTGGAGGCTGCTCGAAACCGACAACAGCCAGAGGCCTTGAATGATGAAAAGACATTGCAGCTGAAGATGGTCATGTGTTGCGCGTTGGTTGTTGAGTCGCACGGTCACAGCGAAAAAGCCATCCGCCTTTACGAGAGCATGGAAGCTCTGCTTAACAAGAAGCTCATGTCTGATGCTAGCGATGTGGCCAACCTCCCGCTACTCTGCCTATTGGCCGGTTACAGGTTTCTGTCCAACGATGAAGTCCTATCATGGAGAGTCATTGGTCAAGTCATGAGGCTTTGCTTGGAAGTAGGCATACACCAGAAGAGGGGCCTGATGCAGATCCGGGATGAGTCGGAGCGGAAGAATGCTTTGAACTGTTTCTGGTCGGCCTATGTCCTGGATCGTCGGTGGGCATTCGAAACGGGGCTCCCTTTTGCCGTCCAGGATCAGGAAATCGACCCAAATTTGCCCCTGCCAGTAAGCAAAAAGACTCGCAAGCAGAATCGGGTGTCGTGATGGAGATTTATTGACTTATTTGTGCTTCCAGGATGAACATCCCTTTCTGGTCGCTATGATCACGTACTCCCGCGTAGGTGCCAAGGTCTGGCGCCAAGTGTCCCATCTCGGACCCGTTCTAGCACGGGAGTTGAGGCAGGAAGAGATTGAGAGTCTGGATCAAGAGATTCTCCAATGGTACGAGACGGTGCCTGACGAGGTCAGGATTCGAAACTGGGACAAAGAGAAGCAAATTACTGCAACGCCATCGTATAATCTGCAGCGCCTCAGAATTTGGACGTACTTGAGGCTGAACCAGGCACGTTGATGATGTTTACCCGATCAAAGGAGGCGTCTTGCTAATCAAAGGCAGATTCGCATTTGGCTTCACACACCGATATTGTACAGCGCCACGAGCATCCTGCAGCATCCGGGACAGGCGCAGCGGGTTGTGGATCTGGCAAAAGACACGATCCAATACCTGAACCACCTAAACAGCACAACCAATCTATACCGGCGCGCACAGGTGTTTTATAACCAGTTTCTCGCATCGGCAATAGCGGTGGTGTTCCTGGCATCAGTCCATGCACCCGTCCGGTTCAGCGCCGTGTGCAGAGAAGAGTTCTACATGGCACTGACCTTGGTCAAAGACCTATCCGCAAAGAGCTGGGTGTCCAAACGACTGTGGCGGACGATCCGGTCCCTCAAAGACGTGGCGCCGCGGTTCGGCCTAGATCCGGACGACGACGCTCGTTCCAACGACGCTCATTCCAACGCCGCTCTGGGGATGATTGGACTTGCAAGAGGAAGAAACGTGGGCAACTGTAATCCCATGGAGCAGTCGCCCTTTGGGCATATGAGCATGCCGCAAAGTCATCCGCCCCACACGCCGACTGACCAGGCTGTAGATCAGAACGGCAAGAGGATTCAAAACGAGCTGTCCCGTATTTTTGAGGGCTATGTTGGACTGAACGGGTTTCAGTATGGTGATGAGCAGATGCAGTCCCACGCCGACATGACGCCTGACGTAGCGGGCGGCATGTACGCTGCCAACGGAACGGTGTTTTCTCATCTGCGAGAGATGTTTTAGGAAAGTTCCGTCGGACGGGTGAACGGCCGCCTCGTGACGTTTCTCCTCGCTGGCTTTGTTGCGTCCCAGGAAGCTCTGGCAAGTGAGCTGCTGTACCAACTCCCGCCGATATCTACTACGAAATTTGGAAGATGAGCCCCGAAAAGAGTAGCTTTGGCCAAATAAAAAGTCCCATCTTAAAATCACCTCGCGCTGACGATGATGTACATGGCCTCATTGTCAACGCGACATGTTCACAGGCAAGTGCCTCCACTCCTTGCGGCAGTCCTAGTTGTCCCGGCCGTAGCAGTACTACCGTCCATGGATACCTTGCTGCGTGTTGGGCAAGACCGATTTGCTGGCAGTGCATCAATCACGCTTTGATGTTTGCCCATGCTGGATCCGTAGCTTAATTTAATGCACACGAGACCAAATCAGCATGGTAGTAGATTCACAAGTCCCGCAATTGGCCATCCGCACATCGAAGAAGAATTAAAGAAAAAAAAAACCACTTCATCTCTCCCGCCGGGAATTGAACCCGGGTCTCAAGCGTGACAAGCTCGCATACTGACCACTATACTACGGAAGAAGAATGGCTTTGAGAAGCCATCGTAGCGGGGCTGTTGCTTGTTCACGTGATGGATAATGCGGGCTATAAAGCGCAACTGTCAACGCACACGACTTGGAAACTGGACTTTACAAAAAGGCGTCAGAGCATCATGACAGGCCAGGTTGTCAAACACGCCGTCCGGTGCATGCTCGGCTTCAATTAGCCCGCTGCATAGAATGGCGGCGGATTCCCATGCCGCGCGTTTCTGCACGCAGCGCCCCAACGCAGCACCTCACAAGCAGACACGGGAACCCGGAGCGCAGGGAAGAAGAGCAAACAAGAAAAGATGAGACCCATGGCCAAAACCGACTTTTGCCACGCCCCTGCCGCAATCAAGCCGGTCAGAGATCCTGGAGTGGACGTTCCCGCCGCCGTACGGCCATCTCGTCCTCACGGGTCGATCCCGCGCCGCACGGCACACCTCCTTCGTCATCCCGCAGCTCAACGTGCTCCTCGACGCCGGCCTCTGCGTCAACAGCCAGCGGCCGAAGCACATCTTCCTCGCGCACGGCCACGCCGACCACACACGCTCTTGTCCTTCTCCTTCGTCAAGCGGGAGGACCCGCCCGACGTGTACTGCCCCGCGGAGATGAGGCGCGTCTTCGACGACAACATCCTTACGATGACCATGATGGACCTCGGGGGCTTGGTCCAGACCAGCGATGCGCGCGAGCAAGGCTTGCTGGACCGCCACTCGGCGAGGGACGCAGGCGAGGACGACGAGCGCAGTCCCGGAGAGCGCGCGTTTCTCGGCACCCACGTCACGCACGGCGTTAGACACGGCGACTCCGTCACCCTTCCGCGTCAAAAGGGCATCGTCGCAACCGTTTTTCGACTGCCATCGTTCGGTCCCCTGCGTCGCATACGCCTTTCACTCCCTCACTCACCGTCTCAAGCAGGAATACAAATCCCTTCAGGGCCCGGAAATAAAGCGCCTTCGACAGTCAGGTGTGCCAATCACAGAGCCGCATCTCAGTCCCATATTTGCCTTCCTAGGAGACACCACGGCCTCAACGCTTGCTTCTGAGCCATCATGGCTGCGGGATGGGATCCCCGTCGTTATTAAAGAGTGTAGTCTTCTGTGGGACGAGCACAGCGCCCAGGCTGACAGAACGAAGCATACCAAGTGGAAGGATTTGGAGCCAATAAACCGCAAATGGCCGGCCACGACTTTCGTCTTGACCCATTTCAGCATGCGGTACTCGCGACACGCAGATTGGTGACTTCTTCAACAAGGTCCCGGATTTGCCGCCCAACATGGTTATTTGGGCGGACCCAGAGGCTTGATAACTCAACCATGTAAAACGGCCCGAGCCACGGGCATGCTGCATCGTTTGACTTTCACGGATATCATGCGATTTCTCATCAAATGTAATAGTCTTGACAAGTCAGGCGCCGTCTTTATTCTCGCGACAGGCATCATGATTGTCTCCTTTTTGATTATGTACATGAGGCCATTATGGAAACCGTGCCGGTACTTCAGAAAGACGAGGCGCTCTTCATTTCTCCCCATGCTGCATATGCATTCATATCGTTGATGCTTTGCGCGAAATGTCACCAATACCAAAACGCTCCCGAGTTCAAATATACTCCCGTTGTATCAATATGTGCAAAGACAGCAGAGAAAACACACAAAAGTCTGTATGTGGTATAGTACAGTAGAGACGGCGACCGAAATCTTTGTCCCCGTTTCATTTGCGACACCGAGGTATCCAAATTTCTGGTTCGAGGCAGTATATTGCCTGCCGTACGACTCCTCTTACTATAAAGCTTCGTTCCCCAAAGCTTTTGATGGTCCGTGTGCAAGGAGATCGGCTTCTTGAATGTAAAAAGTAGGCTTCTCCTTCAGGTACTGCTCGTGGAATAGTTTCAGGTAAAGCCCGGGCAATTGCTGACCCACGTCAAGTTTGATATGATTGT
This sequence comes from Balansia obtecta B249, assembly GCA_000709145.1. NCBI lineage: Eukaryota > Fungi > Ascomycota > Sordariomycetes > Hypocreales > Clavicipitaceae > Balansia > Balansia obtecta. Next base: position 51,794 of record JFZS01000178.1, read on the forward strand.
CCTTTCCCGTCCACAAATGGCGGATGAAGAGGCCTTCGCAGTTTGATTCAGCTTGTGGAAAGCCATTTGCTTCGTTGCATGGCAGCTCATGAATGTGGTCGGTGTAGTTGTACCGTACAAATGTGCCGAACCCGCCCTGGTCAGTCGGCTGACCCGGGTCGTTGAGGCGAAACTTTTCGCAGCCAGGAAATGGGCTGTGATCATCAGGACATCTGCTCCAGTCATCCATAATCTTGTATGTCATTGGATTGTTTTGCGACACAATGAAACCGGTGTTGACATAGAGCTTGCCGAACTTGTCTTTGTTGAAGTCTGCATCAGGATCAATGGCAAGGGCCAACGAGTTGTTATCGGGATAGAGCTGCCAGTAGTTCAACAGCCACTCAAAAGGCAGGTCAAGGTTGTGGAAAATGGCGTCAGAGTCCAAGTAGATGCAGACATCGTGCTCCTTGAGGATCTTGGAGATGACCGAGGGCTTCTTCCAAGAGGCGCGGCGGTCACCCGGGTCAACGGTGTTGACGTAGTAGTATTTGTACCCATGAATGCGCGCTGTATGGCAACGTCAGCTTACCGCTGTTCTTAAGATTTTGGTGTAGTCTTCTTGGACCATGGTCAATGCAAGAAGGGGTCTGTTGCACATACCGTAGACGTAGTGATTCAACAAGCCCAAGGAGAGACCATGCACACCGTGGCCGCTGTCCCAGTCCATGAAATTGGGGCCAAAAATCTCGCCCGATCGGTTGAAGCTGCGGCTGTCGAGATCGATAACACATAGGTTCTCGCGCATGTGCTGCTGCCAATGTGGCTTCTCCGGCAGTTTCCACTCGAACGCATCGTGCGGCCTGTAAGTGGTTGAACCCGGAGTAATTGATGGCTTGAAAAGCTGCTTCAGGTAGAATTCCCGAAGCTCGTCATCGCTTTTGGAGACGGCAGGCCTGCTCGAGCCGACGTGGGCCACAGACTGCGAGGCGTCCGTATCGTTGGCGAAGGTTAGCGATGAATCAGCAGCTGGCCTGAATTTTGGTCTGTTGGTTGAGGAGGGAACCCGATCAGTTTCATTGATTCGCAATTCGTTCTGCTATAATAAAACCAAGATGATGCTCGCATACCGGAGGGGGATTTGCCAAGTTTCCAGGGAGTCAAGAGCTAGGCCGATGAGAGCGGCGACGAATAATACCGATCCCACCAAGATCATCAAGCCCTTGGTTGACCGCATAGAATTGCTCAGCATCTTGGGCGGTGCAAGCCCAGCACGCTGGGGTCTTGGCTTGCAAAATGCAGAGCGAAAGCGTTGGGCTAGCCGACGAGCACGAGAGTCTTTGTGTTGGTGTGTGGCCAGTGGCGCGGGGGAGTGGGCGGGATGTTGGTCGGGTTTGCTCGGTAGAATTGTCCGAAAGAAGGCGCGTGCAGTGCAGGGAGATGAAGAAAGAAAAGAAAAAAAAAAAGCAAAAAAAAAAAGGTATAGAGAAAAGAAATGATTAGAGTAGTAAAAACTGGGTCTTGTGTTCTTACGCTAGTATAGGGATTGGTATGAACCACTCGGCAGGAACAAGGCATAAGGGATAAAGAAGAAAGAAGGGATGGGAAAGGAAAAGAATTAAATAGACAATCAAATCAGAGAAGGAGAGAAGGAGGGTGGCGATAGATGATGCCTCGAAGGGGAAGGAGAAAGTTTAAGAACCAGACAAGGCGAAGGCGGGACGCGCCAGCAGCAATTAACCAGGGGGGACGCGTGTCTTGGCGGAGGGGTGACAACTCGTGGCGGTACCCGCCGCAGCCACGACAGAAACCCAACTTCAATCCGACTTCAATCCATCTTTAATCTGTCTTCAATCAGAAAAGTCCCTTTTGTTGTTTTTC
>JFZS01000179.1:0-53457 GCA_000709145.1 Balansia obtecta B249
ACTACTAAACTATAACTACTATAGAACTTTAATAGGAACTAAAAGAACTAAAAAGTAGAACTAAAAAGAGTAAAAATTAATAAAAAATAATGAAATAAAACAAAACTATAAGTAAGAATAATATCAAAAAAAAAAAAACTACTAAAATATACTAAAAAAAGCTTAAAAAAAGAAAAAAGAAAAAGAAAGAATTAAAAGAAAAAAGACTAGCTTATATAAAAAAGCTTTTATAGTACTTACTATAAACTTACTATATAACTATATATTATAAGTAAAGTAGAAGTAAAGGAGAATTAAAGGCCTATAGTATACCTCCTCTCTTTAGCTATACCTTTTACTATAGCTTTTATACTCTTTAACCTATAACCTCTATGCTTTTTTATAGCTTTAAGTAATAACTACAGTAACTACTAATACCTCCTTTACTAGTAGTTTACAATAATCCCTTAGTACCCCTTAAGTACCCTCTAAAACCCCTTTTACTACTAATTACTTACATAAACATACATATATAGTTTAGCTTTATAGCTAGTAATAAGCTAGTATAACAGCGTATAACTCCTTATAGCTAGTACTGCATTAAGGCTATACAGGCCTTAATTAAGAGTAGCTAAGGGTAGTATATAGGTTTTTCTCCTTATAACAGGGTTTTCTATATAAATAATTACGAAGAGGTACTAGCAAAGGATAGGCTAGTGTAATCAATATATAATACTACTTTTTTTATACTTATACTTTAGAAGTAATATACTATTAAAGTAAAATTAAAGGAAAAGTAATAAATTAATTAAGTCTTTTTTTTAGTGTTTTTAGGCTGTTTTTACGTTGCTACTTAAGTGCAAGCAAAAGCGCAAAAGTTAAGTTTGTATATTATAGTTTTAAGCTTTACTTAAACTTAAGAATAAAGTATAGAAAGGTATAAGTACTAAGGTTAAAGCTAAAATAATATATAACTAGCTATATTTTAGAAATAATAGTTATAGTTAAACTTAATATAAATATATAATAAATATATTATAAATATATTATAGTTATAGTATAAACCTATTATAAGCTAAATAAAAAGTAGTAAAAAAAGAAGTAAAAAAAAGAATAAATAATTAAAAAAAAAGAATAATAAAGCTATTAAAGGTTTAAAAGATATTTAATTAACTTTTAGCTAAAACTTACTTAAAGCTTAAGGTAAAAGTATAAAAGAATAAATAAAAAAAACTTAAGAATAAAAAGAACTTTCTTTTTTATAAATATAGTTACTATTTTCTTAAACGCTTACTTGCAGTTGCTATAAGGCTGGTCTGTTACAATAAGCTTTAATTAAAAGCAATAAAGAGTAGTATATAAGTTTTTCTCCTTATAATAGAGTTTTTCATATAAATAATTACAAAGAAGTACTAGCATAGGCTAGTGTAATTAATAATAATAACTACTTTATATAAGTAGCTTAAATTATTATTATTATATAAAAGGCTTAGTTAGTTTTTTTTTAGAATTATAGAGATTATAGTAATTCTTATAATTCTAGATTATATAGCTTATAATAATCTATTTAACTACCTTATATAAGCAGTCTAGATTATTGTTGTTATATATAGTTAATACAGCCTTTCTTCTACCTTGTTTTTCTAGCCTAGTCTTTGTAATGTAACTGATTATATGACCTTGTTGTTGTGCGTGTACGTTAAGTCGTAACATATAAGAAGAAAAATTCATTATTGATATAAATTATTTGCGTTAATGTACTAGTACAGTATAGCCTAAAGTATTTAATAATAGCAAAGGTCTATAGATAGCTAAGTAAGGTAATAGAGTAAGTAGTTATATTAACTAAAGCTTAACCTCTTTCCTTCTAGGTCTAACCTGTTCTAAAAGAAAGGGGTTTTGTAGGTGAAACCCTAGTAATTACGTAGGAGTCTACTAGTGGAGCTAGGCTAAGCCCGCAGTCTGCGCTAGACCTCACACTCCTAGCTTAGCTAGTCTTTAATATACAACGCTTTTCAAGCTATTGTTACATTGCATAGCCTGAACCGCCCCGTGATTCTGCTTACATAAACCGACCTAACCGTCACACCAAACAGGAGGTAAGCTAGTTATGTAGCTAGCAGCTACCTGACAGTTGCAAGCTCGCAGCTTCACCAAACCATCGAAGACTCCATCGCCAAAAAAACAAAAAAAAAAAAACACGACGACTTTCTCGCTATGCCCTCAACACCCGTCAAGCTCCCTCCCTCAGTCGCAAACAACACGCCCGCAACCCTGGACCCGGACCTGCGCTCCCAGATAAACACGCTTCTCCTGCGTGACGGCCACGTTACAAAGTAAGTCTTGCCCCCTCGTTCCCTTCAAAAAAAAAAAGAACCAAAAGCCCAAGTGACATCATCGTCCCGCCCTCCCCCCCTTCCCCCCCCCCCTCTCTTAGGATCCAGGAAGCACTTCTGCACGCCCTCAACTCCAACTCGGCAAACTGGCCGACCGTCGTCCAGGCCCATGCCCTCTCTCTCCTCCGCGACGGCAACATAACCACCTACCCGGCCCTCCTGCGCCGCTTGATCGACGACGTCCGCCAGGCCAGCAGCACCGAGAAGCCTGATCTCGCCCTGCCCGAGGCCGTTGTCGAGGAGGCCCTGCGCGTCACGAGGGAGAGCCTCGAGGCCGTCTGCGAGATTGACGGCGCCGTCGGCAGTTGACTCGCCGAGCTGTTGCGGGAGGAAGGCCTGATGAACGATCCGTCGTCTTCCCCGCCAAGCCCGGACAGCGCTCGGCGACAGGAATTCAACTCGCAACAGTAACAAGTGCACCACCATCCGGCAACAATACTACTCTCCTCACCGTCGGCGAAGAAAGAAGAAGAGGAGGAGGAGGAGGAGGAGGGGGGAAATGGCCGAGACTAGCTAGCCTGTTTCGTGCCCGCCGATACTTGACGCATGCAACGCATGCACACTTGACCTATTATCTTTTGGCTCTCAACTTGGAAAAAAAACAACAACCTTTGGCTGACCCGGCCTTTGTTTGACACATCCTCTGCAAACAATGCCGCACGCACGCCGGTTTTGAGGGGGGGAAATTACGGAATGGACAGCACATCATGGGATACGGAGTACTTTTGCACCTTGACATATCAGCTTGACGTTTTCACGTCGTTGGTGTCCTTATTGCTTGTTAGGGGTTTTTTTATTTAATTTTTTTTAAAATGCTGATATGGCCTATTGGTAATGTTTTTCTTTTTCTTTTTTTTTTTTTTTTTTTTGGGAAAATTAAAGACATACGAGGGTAGATGGATATAATAAATACACCATACAACTACTTCATTATAACCGACTACGTATCTGCATCTGTTGACATTCTTCATCGACTTTCGCAACAAAAGACTACGCCGTCAAATACATCATGAGACAGCCACAATCTCCTCGTCATCGTTCACTTACTAGCAGCGCCTTCACTGAATAAACTGGTTACGTGCTAAAGCAAAAAATTATCTGGCTCCTGTGCCGCCAAGCATCATGTTCGTCATGTTCCACCATCCCTCTGCGTCTTCTTCTGGCAGTCACCATTTCTACCAACTCCTAGAATCCTATTTAAAAAAAAAAAAAAGAAAATCTTTCATGCAGGTTTTTTGTCAAGGGGGGAAAATCTAGAGTACAGAGACCAGCATCGTCCGTCTTCCTGAATATCGCCGAGTATCGACTCATCTAGTCGTAGAGGTCATCATCATTGCCGGCATCACCAAAGCCGTTGCCTCCGGGACCAGAAGCCTGGCTTGCTCCTGCCTCGGGGAACTTGAAGAATGCCCCGGGTCCAGCATTCTTCATCTGCTGCGCAAATGCCTCGTACCGGCGGATTTCGACGTCACTGACAGACTTGCGAGCCATCTGCATGGCTTCCTCAAAGTGACTCTTGGTCAGTTCCGGCACAGGGTCTTCAGCGTCCTCGTCGACCTCCATCTCGTCACCGGCAGCCTCGCGGGCCTTGGTGCGCTCGATATCCGCACTGATAGCTTCCTTGATGGCAATCTTGACGGCCCGTTGCGTGATGAAACCAAGATCAGCACCCGAGAAGCCGTGCGTCTTGCTGGCAATGTAGCCCAAGTCAACATCAGACGAGACGGGCGTCTTGCGTAGTTGGGCCTTGAGAATGCTCAGGCGTCCAACCTCGTCAGGTAGCGGTACGTAGATGAGGGAGTCGAGACGGCCAGGTCGGCACAGAGCGGGATCGAGCTGCTCAGGCCTGTTTGTAGCACCAATAACGAAGACATTCTTCTTGGAAGTCATACCATCCATTTCTAAACACAAATGTTAGTCTACCAATTCTCGCTTCATCCCTTTTTCAGTCACCCAAGTTTTTTTTTTTTTTTTTTGGCAATACTTACCCGTCAAGAGCTGGTTCACGACACGGTCAGAAGCACCGCCAGCATCACCAACAGAGCCGCCACGAGCCTTGGCGATAGAGTCCAACTCGTCAAGAAAGACGATACAAGGAGCCGCAGCACGCGCCTTGTCGAAAATGTCCCGGATGTTGCTTTCTGATTCACCAAACCACATGCTGAGCAACTCAGGACCCTTGACAGAAATGAAGTTGGCTGCGCACTCGTTGGCAACTGCCTTGGCCAACATAGTTTTACCAGTACCCGGGGGACCATAGAAGAGGACGCCCCGGGAGGGCGAGAGACCAAACTTGAGGAACTTCTCGGGGTGGTCCACAGGGTACTGCACCTGCTCTCGAAGATCTTGCTTGACAGCCTCGAGGCCTCCAATGTCTTCCCAGCGAACATTGGGCACCTCGACAACGGCAACCTCGCGGAGAGCAGAGGGGTTGGAGACACCAAGAGCGAACCGGAAGTTCTCCATGGTAACACCAAGAGAGTCCAAGACCTCGGCGTCAATGGTATCCTCATCCAGGTCAATCAGATCCATCTTCTCTCGAATTTGTTGCATGGCAGCTTCTGAGCAGAGCGCAGCAACGTCGGAACCTACATAACCGTGAGTCTCGGCAGCAATCTGCTCCAGATCGACATCGTCGGCGAGCTTCATATTCTTCGTATGAATCTGCAGAATCTCTAGACGGCCGGTGGGGTCGGGAACACCAATGTCGACCTCACGGTCAAAACGGCCAAATCGACGCAGGGCAGGGTCGATTGAATTGGGCCGGTTCGTGGCGGCCATGACGACGACATTGGAGCGGGCCTTCATGCCATCCATGAGTGTCAACAGCTGAGAGACAACACGTCGCTCGACTTCACCGTTTGTCTTCTCTCGCTTGGGGGCAATCGAGTCGATCTCGTCAATGAAGATGATAGCAGGCGAGTTCTTCTCAGCCTCCTCAAATGCTTTTCGCAGGTTGGACTCGGATTCTCCAGCCATCTTGGACATGATCTCGGGTCCGTTGATTAAGAAGAAGAAAGCACCGGTTTCGTTGGCCACGGCACGAGCCATGAGTGTCTTACCAGTACCGGGTGGGCCGTACAGCAGGACACCGCGTGGGGGCTTGATGCCGATAGACTTGAACAACTGAGGATGTCTGAGAGGCAACTCGACCATTTCTCGAATCTGGGCCATCTGTTTCCGGCATCCACCAATGTCGTCGTATCCAACCTCATTCAGGTTGTTCTCTTCTTCATCTCGCTCGATAGGGTCGCCCTCGCAGTGAATGACCGTATCTTGTGCGACGATACCGTACTCTGGAGGGTCGACCTCTACGACTTTGAACTCGACTTGCCGCATACCACCACGGACGATGAAGAGATCGCCCTGGCGGACTGGTCGATAAGCCTCGCGGAAATACGGGGCAAGAAACACATCGAAGAGAGATCCAGTAATGCCCTCGACGGTGTCGGCGATAGGCAAGACGGCAATTCTTTTAGCCTATTTCCGGACAAGTTAGCGCAAAGCATCCAATTCAAGTACCGCCGACAACTAAGCGCGTAGATATAGACTTACGTATTTGATATCAGGGCAGGGTAGGACGGTGATCATGTCGCCATGCTTGACGCGGAGGTTGTGACGGACAACTCTATTGATGCGAGCACTGCCATCATCGAGCTCCTCATCGGTGAGGACGATCAGAACGGTATCCTTTCTCTTCTTGCCACGGACCAAGACTGTGTCACCCCTGAATAATTGCAAAGCCTCCATTGTGGCTTCGGAAAGGGAAATGATGCTATTGTCATCGTTAACGGCATCGGTGACCCTGAGAGAGATTGATGGTTCGTTAGCTGTTCTGTCCGCAACGTGTCTACAATGACTGGAATTCCGGAAAACGTACATCAATTGATTCGGCTTCTTCTTCTTCTTGAGAATGGCAGTCGATGTGTCATCCTCCTGTGCGACACTTTGTTAGCAGATGCTGATTTGCAACGAGGGGGGTTTGAAGTTGAAATAACAAACATGTTTGACATCAGCACCAGAAGTGTCACTAGATTTCCAATCCCAAATTTAGCATCAAATCAAAGGGAAAGAGGACAATAAAAAAAAAAGCCTCAAGGCGACAGCAGCGGCAATGGGAAAGCTTATACTCACGTCAAATTGACCGTCTTCTTTTGATCTTCAGGCTGGGAGGACATGATTGTAAGATGTGCTCGAGAGACAGCTCCGCTATCGCCAAAGCAAGAATTTGGGAAACGTGGCCGAGAACGCAGGTGAAGCGGGAAAAGGCGACGGCGTTCAGGATCAAGAGTCTCGCTGACTTTGAATCTCGCCAAGAGAAAAGAAGAAGATATGCCAGCGCAACAGGCAGAGGGGGGGGGATGGGGGAGATGGGGTGCGTTGAGACGTTTGCGGGAGGTGGAAGAAATGGGGGAAGGAGCGGGCGAGGCAAGGCGTGAGGATTGAGGGCAAAAAATTCAAGTTGGAGTTCACAGCAGCCCGCACGCACCTGGAGGCTTTGGCTCGGCGGGCGAGGTACGGCGGTCATTGGCGCCGGGTGCGTACCTAAGTACATAGGTACTACCGCTCGGAACCTGGGAGGTGCACCGAATTCCGCTGCGGCGAACGGGTACCGAGGGCTGGCTTCGCATTCGTTCACGCGGGAGCGGCGTGCACAGCTTGGCGAAAGTGGAAGCTTCTGCGGCCTTCCACCTTAGTAAGCCGAGCTCCAGGCAGCTGGCAGTCGTACGTACGTGTTTCAACGAATGGCCTCCACATCGCCGGGGAGGGCTGTTATTTTTATGTGATTATGTAGAGAGTACGTACGGGCTGTCATGAATTGAGCCCGCATTTTGTTACTGTAGCTCAATCGGGAATACAAACCAAAAGCAAATGCACTGAATCAACTGAGACACGACGAGGCAATTCGACTATTTCTCGGACTTGTCCCGTCTATCTTGTCCAATGATGTCGTGTATGACTCGAGCCAGATTTCTCGTGGCCTTTTCCTGATTTGTAGCAGCTTTGAACGTGCAGCCAAGCAAGCAATCAATGCACAGCCATCTCGCCATTTGCAAGTACAATGGTGGGAAAGCCGATCTTAATTATTGTCATTGTTTATGCCTGCTCAGCTGGCAGTTGCAGGTATGACCAACTAGATGCTATGTGTCCTGTACAGCTTGGGACAAGTCATTGGCCAAGTTACTACCAAGTTTCAATGCCTTCCAACGACAATCGAAGCCCGTTCCGACATGGCTCCGTGCTCACTTCGTGCTCACCCGTCCTTCTCAAATGCGTCATTCAGATACTTCACAAATACCTCCCGCATGCCATCGCTCGCCATGTTCCCGACCTTCTCCAGCCCAATCCCACCACGATTCAATCCCACAAATGCTCTCCGTAATCGTTGCAGCTGAGGTAGACCGAGTTTCTTGCCTGGCGGCAACTCCACGATCAAGTCCTCCCTGCCGGCCGTGCTCAAGGGTATCCTGACTTCGCCGCCGCCATCGTCACCTTGCTGCCCCAGTATTGTCTTCACAACGTGCTGGGTTTCCCGTTCGAGAACGTACAAATAATCGCCACTAGCTTCGCGACCCCGCACGACGGTGGACTGATTCGGCCTGACGACTTTCCGCTCCTCGCCAGCCATTGCATCCCACAAGTCGTCAAACGTCCGCTTCGTCTGGGCTTCTGTGTCCTCCCACAAGACGGCAAAGAGAGGCGAGTCCCATCTGGTCATGGGATTTGGCTCTTCGTACCGGAAGACGAGGTTGTCCCAGTTACTTTGCTCGTAGGCTTCTGCTGTGTCTCCTTCTCCTTCCACTTGAGCACCCTCTTCGGGGTCATCCGCCGCCTGCGCCCCGCTGCCGTCCTGGCTGTTTGTTTGCGAACTTGATTTTGCTCGTTGCAGCCTCGCTTCGTTAACCTGCCGGGCTTGCTCGACGGGGCAAGCGACGCGCAAGATGCAATTGGGTGTCCGCATGGCTTTCGCCTCGCAGTGCAGCTGGTATCGCCAGCCTTTGATATAGTTCAACCCATCCAGAATGACAAAGTCCTTGTCGGACAAGACTCGCTTCACTGCGCCATAGAGGGCTGCTCTGGCATCCTTCTCGGACGCGTTCGCTGATCGGGTGTGCAGGCGGACCCTGTCGGGCGAGAGATCATACACAGTGCGGGATATTGACAGCGAGTCGTCGGATATGAGGTGAAGTCTGTATTTGGCAGGCCCTGTCTCTGCAATGCGGGCGGCGAGGTAATGGTAGAGCTGCTTTGCGCGGGTGGACTTGCCTGACGTCGGAAGGCCCGACACTACGATCAGCTTTGAGAGGTCGAATTAGCACTGCTGGCTTCAACAACTTGAAGTGGGCGACTCTGTCGGAAGACCACGACAGTCGATAACAACTGAGGCTCACCGGCATGGTAGTTAGACGATGGACGCTTGAGCAAGGTCGAGGTGTTCTGTCAGGTCGGCTATTTTTTTTTTTTTTTTTTTTTTGGTGGGGTTTGGGAAGCAGTGACGAATAAAGCGAAATGTCCAACCAACAACGGAATCATCTCCACAATCACAAAGCCCAGTGTCAATGAGTCACGCAAACATGCATCTCTCTTTCAATAGTCATGACGCCACACGATCCAGGCGCAAAACGACGTCTGTCTGTCATACCGGACCAGAGAGACCTATGGGCAACAGAGAAACAGCACAGCCCGCCATCACCCACGATCTCGAATCGACTTCCATACAGGACATACCTCCAGCGTCGGCGCCACAACGCGCTTGTCTTACACCTGCCAGACGCTTTCGGGCAAGTGTTCATTCTCTGCGAGGCTTTGCTCATCGGACAACCGTTGCTGGCATAAGCCTGCAGTCTTCGGCCGGCCGACAAGGGGGGCGTCGTTTGACCCGCGGCGTTTTCAACGACGGCTGAATTGCTGACCATGGCGTGCCGTGAGCCGAACTGTATAATGGAAACCTATAGTTGAGAATAGATGAATTTCCAGATGGGTCGTCTGAGGACATAAAGAGACTTGAGCGTTCCTGGCTCGCTGCTCTATACAGCACACAGTCAATCACCTTCAGCTTGACTACATCCTCCTTAGTTGAACAGCATTTCCCGTATCTTGATGTATGCTGCTGTGCTTCTATTTCAGAGACATTCCGTCTGCAGTTTGATCTATGCGGAAAATGACCCAGCTCGACAAGTCACGTCGTCCCCCTTGTCGTTGTGCGGCTGGTCTACTCTTGCTTGTTGGTGTTTGCGGGCATACACGCCATTGCATTGATGTATTTGGCCACGGTTTATCTTTGACAGAGATGGTTGTCGTCTTGATGCTCGAGGTTTTGGGCTTCACGCTGCATAGGGCCCCAGTCGTGCCCAAGGGACACGAAGACTTAGAACTGATAGCTGATCAGCTGGGACAGCAACAGAATCGTCAATTTGAGTGAACTTTCTCGTTTTCTAACCTGCTTTAGTAGATCGCTTCGTGTTGCAGACTGCAGAGAACTTTCTCAAGGCGATATGAATATCTATTTGCGTATTTTTCCCTTGGATTTGATGTCAAACTATCTCTCACAACACGTCTTTGGCAAATTTGAGGCATTTGGATGACTCGGAAGCCTTATATACTACAGCAAATATATTCAATCCAGATTGAAAGTGCAATAAGTGCACAAGCCCAGTTCACATTTCGACAGCACCACGTCAGGCTATACAGAGTATAAACCAAAAATTCAAAAGTCATTGTTAATAGCTATCCAAGACGTTCTTCTAAAGAGCTCCCATATGCCCCGACGCACAAATATCATAACCATCCAAATCACCAGCAAGCAAGCCCCGGAAAATATCCAAGCAAACCAAGACCAACTCGGGTATCTCGTCCAAGTCCCAGGCCGGAACGGAACGCCCCTGCCGCGATAAACAATGCCCGACAGCCCCCCCCCCCCTCATCTACATCACGGCGCAGCAAGCCTTCTCCAACTTCCTAAGCACCTTTGGCAACAACTTGCCAACCAAATCGTCCATCTCGTTCTGCTGCTGTCCCTGTTGACCCCCATGCTGTTGCTGTCCGCCATGGTGCTGACCGCCGCCATGGTGTCCCGGCCCCAGAGGCTCGCCGCCTTGCAAGTTGATGTAAATCCTCCCGGCATTCTCTTCAGTCCGGTACTTCAGGCCCAGCTCGCGACAAAGCTCCTCCACCTTGGGCTTGATCTTCTGCACATGGCCCGCGGAATGGTTGCCCTTGCCGACAATCGCATGCAAGTGCTCCTGTCCACGAGACTGGTCGGCGCGAATGCGCTGCTCCAGAATGCGCTCCGCCTCCTCGACGTACAGGCCGTGGAGATCAATGGCGTCCGAGTCTACCCTGCCGTGGGCATTGTTCTCGCGAAAGATGTAGTCGGCAGCCTGACGGTTGTACTCGTCTCGCTTGGCATAGTGCTGCTTGGACTCGCGGGAGTACTTTTGCGAGGATTCATGGTCGCCGGCATGAAACGCTTCTTGGGACTGCGGAAGGGGGACAAGAGGGGAGGGGGATATACTCAGTAAGTCTTCAACAGGTAGGTAGGTATCGGCTGGGATGATGGGGGCATTGCGAGACGGACACGCTGAGAGGCCCGGTGAGCCTTGTCGTTCTCCAGACGAGCCTGATCGCGGAGTCTGTCGTATTCGCGCTCGACAGCGTCGTCGTCGGCCGAGTGAAGGGCTAGGGTGTTTATTCTGTCAATTGATGAAACCTCCTCTGCGGCAGCGACATTGTTTCAGAGGACCAGGAACTGGAGCGCTTACCGCGGCCGCCCAGTCTTTCCATGGGAATCGCCATTCTTCCGGGATGAATTTGACTGCGCAAGGGGCCAATGGATTGCAACCAGCGAGCAGGATAGATAGGGTGTGCCTAGCTGTGCGTAGGGGTGGCTACACAACTACTACCTGCCCTACCTGGCTAGGTAGTGTCAAGGCTTTGAGGTCGACTTCAGATAGAGTGAAGAACCGACGGCTGAGAAGAAAGGTCGAAGCTACCGAGGTACTCGTGTGCTGGGCTTGATGGCCAATAGGATAAAAAGGATGACTGAGTTGCGAGCCTTGTGTGAGCCGCGAACGGGAACGGGAATGGGACCACTTATTAATATCTTTTCATCCAGACTGATCCAAGACCAAGGCCACCACTACTACTCCGTACGCGTGTTGAACCTTACGCGTATGAGACATATTGACATATTGCCAGCCGGGTAATCTATCCGCCCCGTCCAGCGCCGTTGCTGCTGGGTTTCTTGAGGTCATGGCGAAGGTTATCGAAATGCACCACCTACGTACGTTATATGGACGGCAAAGTTCTCCCGAGCCCATTTATAAGAAAGACATCGCAATCACTGACCCAGGCATGCAGACGACCTAAGGGGACAATGCTGATTGGCTGGATCCAGACTTGGTCCGAGGAAGAAGTCGAAGGGGACTAATGCTGTCCACTCCCGAACAGGCACATTGGTCTTGATCGCGATCAAAGGCACTTGAAGGGATTTCGCGCACGCATCGTCACAAATCTCGAAGCATTCACTCGTGTTCGTCATGGCTCTGTGCCCAGCGAGGCTGCTCACGGCCCATCTCCAACAACAGGGATGTATCGAGATATCGCACGACCCAAGCATGGGCTATGAGCAGACATGGCCTTGATTGGGATTCTGGACGTGTTTGCGGAGGGAGGGCTCTGACGATGGTAAGGCCCTTGTGCAGCTGCGACCGGAGATGCCCGTCATCCCCATAAGGATGGTCTTGTCACCGTCACGAAACTCCAAGTATTATTGTGTATGATCCAATCATTCAAACACAGCGACACTGCACGGAACCGAACGACAAAGACGTAACGACGTCTTCGCGAAATAGCGCAGTTGATGCCTCCCTTGATTATCGCTTTGCTGGTACTGGCTCCGTGAGGTTCTTTCTATTTTTTTTTTTCTAGGGATTCGCAACGGCAACACTGGACAACTATCAGGTACTCGGCACGGGCAGACACGTCGCCTGTCTCGGAATCCTTACTTGTCCACCACTACCGTTCCCACGACGCATCGACTACTACACGTTAGCCATGCACCTAATTTGGACTTGCAAAACTACCCCACGCACTGCAGGCTACATTTAGCAGAGAAGTCCGGAAGTCGTACTACCTAGCAGTCCGGTTAGGCTAAAATAAATGTCATGTAGAACGAGACGTAGGAAATGATGTGCAATGGAGCAACGAGGGGATCTCGTTAAAGACGGTGAGCGGTCTCTACGAAGACCGAGTACAACGTTCAAGGAGGCTTACAGCATCCGCTCCATTGATTGAGTAGGAGTGTCGGCACGGGGTGAAGACAACATAAGTGGAAGTCACAGCAGCATCTCTACATATATACATGTATGTATACATGTATACATTATGGCTATTATGATAGTTCTAGAACGACCAAGCAATGTGTCACTATAGACCACCACTGTCTAGGATCGGCACCGTCCAAACTTGGTCCGTGTAGATGCAGCAGACTACCACAGATTAGAGAGAGCATGAAGCCACGACGTGCTGGGCCTGTTGAATCGACGGGAAGCGTTACTGACCATCTCTTTCTTTCTCGCAACCGCATACCTCTTCCAGCCAGCTCAATAGAGAAAGCGAATGCGAGATTAGCGAATCTCTGCCTACAAGCAGGGATTGTACCGCCAAGCAGATGCTTAACCCGGTGGGAAAATGACATCTTTTTGGAGAAGCAGCCCCGAAGCTGCTTATGGCCCTCGTCGCATCCAGATGGCTCCTCGGTGAGTAGGACGTTGCTGTGAAGCTCAATGTGCCGTCATGAAGCACAGAGCGCAGACGGATGCGTGTGAAAATCACTATGGGTCCTGGACGGAGCAGCAATAATCCAAACTAGTGACTAGTGGAAGCACGGAAATCTTCCAGAAGGACTGTAATTGGCAAGGTCCCATGACCAGTTGAATCCTGTATCCACAACTAAATTGATTAGAGAACCCGCCGAGCCAGGATGAAGAGCGTCCAAGAGCGTCCAAGCGCAAGCCACTGGCCATTCTCAACAAGGTCAAAGTCCAAGAGTGCAGCAACTGACTCTGCCAGGATGAGACCAGGGCCCAACGAGAGCGCCGTGTTTACGCCTGTCGCCCTTTTGCTCGCGAACGCCTAGCTCGGCACATCACCAGCTTCCATGTGCCTAGGAAGCACCGAGTATATTTTCCTTTAGCTCTTGAGCTCGGCCGGAAACATGTATGTCCTGTCACTGTAAGTATCCCGCGAAATGGCCAGTCATTTTCCCGGACCCAGCCTCGAGGTCCATCATTTTCTTCTCATTTGTGGCTGAAAGCAGATTCAGAGTTCCCAGCTGTGGGATCCCTGTAAGACAACACCAGGCCAAGGAGGGGGGGAGGGGGGGTATAGGAGAAGGAAGGGCAAGGGAGGTTTGGAAGGGGGAATGGAAGAGGGATAGGAACGGGGGTTTGCTTCGAGTCGTGGGCTACCCACATAGTAGTAAGCACGAATGGGAAATTTGTGCATTCCGTTATGCTGCTATTCACATTAGCATCATTAGTATCGCCTCCAGGTTCGTGGATAGAATCTTGTATTCTATTTGCGCAGGTGCGATTCTCAGTCAAACCCATCAATGGGCAAGGCAATGTTTCAGCAGTGCTTTAGAAGCATTCAGCACAGTGAGTACAATACGCCATGCGCGGATACTGTCATTTCTTCTCCTCATGATTCCTTTTTTTTTCTTTACACAGCACCGAGTCGTCACACTGAGCATCAATCAGGTCTTTGTTTGCCACAGCCTGCCGGCCGCAGAAAGCTGCCTGGGCCTCATAGCGGCGCTTGAGTCCAATCAAACCCGGACGCTCTTTAATGATATTTGATGGGCCCCGCGTACCAGGATGCGAGGAAAACTGGGCGTTAGCAATCGAGCAGTTCCTTGTAAAAATGTCCAATGAGAGAGGTTAGCAGACGGCAGGTTTGCTGGCGGTCAACCTCGGTCAATAACAATCCGTAGTGTACCCCGTGCTGTACTAAGCTTGACGGGAACCCCGTAGGTCAATAGTAGAAGGTCGCGTACATTAATGGCCAATCCGACGCAAATAGACGCTCTTCTGTCAAGACGAAACACCGGAGGATATGCAAGTATTAGCCAGCGAAGATCTCACGCGTCAGCGTCTGCAGGTCAGCATTTTGTGTCACGGGTCGCACGCATGCTTGCTGTCCCGCGCGTATATTTTGTCGGAGTCGGGGCGACAAAAAATCGAGGCCATTTCCGCAATATGCTGGCTCTAGTCGAGACAGTTGCCTGTGGCGATGAGACCTAAGCTGTGCGTCTCTATAATCGCGCTACCGCAGGTGTCGACAGCCTCGCAGTGAAACCCCAGCCTGGTAGTCATTGCACCAAGTCAAGCATTTCAGCTTACGTAGCCGTCAATTACAATACACCAACGACAAGTTACCCGCGACATCGAGCCTCTGTGGACGACGGGGGGGTGACAAGGATGTCTGTCCTATTAATTAGTCAATATTCTGGTACTGACCAACTTTCCCATGATGAACCTGGCAGTTATCTTGTGTATCAATTATCATCTGAACAGTAGCGTACCAAGGATCTAAAAGCAGAGAGAGACTTTATCGAAAGTCGTGTATCGAGAGGACCCCATTCTCCTCGAACCCGCCAAAACAGCGTTCGAGCTTGGGTGGTTACCGCGATTCCTTGGCTTATGTAGCAACGTCAACCCAGACAGTTTCGAGGAGTAACAAGTGCGGAAAATGTTAAAATACTGCCAGGTTTATTAGCAGCTGAACCATTTCAACTGTTGGGTCCTCCGCAACGGGGCCCACTTTGAGGTATACACACACCATATTGAAAAAATGGAGAATGGCTTATGATGGAGATAGAAGAGTAGGCAGGATTCTTCCTTAACCACCGCTTTGTTTGCTTCAGAGCCTAGAGCCAATACCCTTCGCTTGTTAGTTTGCTCTTGCGCTTTCGTTCCAGTTTATGCCTTAGCTGTACACGTGGACATTCTGCGTGACGTTGGAGCATAAAGAGACCTGGAACCTGAATCAAGTTTGCAAGATTGTCGACAATGCTATGGCACGGGGTAGTTTGTCTACCCCGTGGTCTAGTCATTAACTGAAGCTGACGGAGAGAGAGCTGATAGCTATTGTTGGACGTTATGAACAGCAACGACTAGCTCAGCCCTAATAAACAAGGCTGTCCGCTAGAAAACCATGCGACCTGCGGATAGGGATGGATAACTACGGAGTAGATCCAGATCCACTCGCTGAGGGAGAGTTCACCTTGGAGTTGTTTGGCTTGTGGACTTGCTATTCTGCCGTTTCCCCAGTGCGCTAAGGTTGAGGGCTGTGCATCTCCAGGATCTCAGATGCGTGAGCTTTGAAGGACGTCAAGCTCCTTGGCGTCGGAAAGGAAAAGAATCGACGAGATACCTCATTCAAACAAATCAACCAGATGGGTTGAACAAACAGCCTGGATAATGTGTTGGGGCCTTGGGGCTGCAGGGCGGCAAAGGGAAGGGCAGCATTTGGCAAGTTTGTTGCTGGCACATTGTCATTGTGTGTGGTGAGGATGTGGATTGGGGGTGTGGGTTGTAAGATGGGATTGACTCGGTACCTGACAAGTCGGCTGCCAGCTGCCTGCCAGCTGCCTCCAATTAGTGACGATGGTGAGGGGAGGGGGGGGGAGGGGGGCCAGGGGTGGTTGCTTGCGGCTTGGCTTGGCTGGCAAGCTGGGAGTTACACGAAGACGGCATGTTCATCACGGAGCCTTGCATCCTACTAGGCCGCACAGTGCGCGCGCGCAGCTGGGATAGTACAGGGGTCGGTAGCACGGATGCGCCAGCCGAAAGCGGCAATTATTTATCTCTATTTTCCCTTTTTTTTTTTTTCGAAATCAAGCATGGCTGGTCAAGTCAATCCGACATGGTACCAATGGCTTAGGTACTTGCTATATTCCCGCGACCTGGTATTGGTGTCCGGCCAGGTTCAGGTTGTAAGGTATCTGGGTACCTGGTACCTGGACACCAAAGTCCAAGTCTCTAGGCTCTATAATTTCCGCCACCTGCCACCTGCCACCTGCCACCCGCTACCAACCCACAGTGCCACGGTGGGTGCCACGGTGCCGCAGAGCCACAGAGCCACAGAGCCACAGAGCCACAGAGCCACCTATGTACCTACCGCCTGCTACTACCCACACTCCCTCCCCTTCTCCCCCCACCCCTTGACCTCCTTCTGGTCGCCCCTGGCCTGGCTTGGCCCATCCTGCTGCCTTATCTGCCTGCATTCTGCATTCTGCAATCTTGCTCAGACAGACCAAACGACGCCGACGCCAGCCAAGGCCTCCTTCTCTCCTCCCGACCCAGACCCAAACACGTCTCTCTACACCTCTCTACACCCTTGCCCTTTTGCCTAGCTGCAAACCTCATTTCCTATTTCCTGCTTCGCTTGCGTCTCGTCAATCTTCACTCGTTCTTCGCTCATCTTCTCTCGCGTCTTCCCTCGCATCTTCGTCTCAATTGGCATCTATCTGTTGCTGCCAGCGAGTTTTCAATCTGGTACGTTATTATTTCTGTTCTCTCTCGTTACACTCGTTCTCCTCCACACATTTTATTCTTTGGCAGAGTCGCTCGCGTTGCCCCCGACCGAGTCTCGTTCGCTTGGCCCCCGGGAGGCGCGAACTGATCTCTCTCATGCACCCGCATGAGTCGTGCCTTTCGATCAAATAATACCCTGCTTCTTGCCCCTTTACCCCAGCTCTTCTCTCGGACATCACGGCGTTTCTTATTCCCATTCTTGCTCGCCTTCCTTCTTCGACGGTAGAAACCTGCCTTGGTTTTTTCAGGCTGGCACCCAACGTCGACTTTGCGGCGTTACCCACGTCTTTTCTTGCGCTGCCTCCTTATTCGCTAACGTGGTTACCTTCTCCAGTATCTTTGTCATCGCTGCCACCGCGTTTTCCCACCACGCAGACCTGGTCGACAACATTTCGGGTCATTACATTCAGCCATCGTTTTATTTTGGGCGTCAGTTAGAAATCGCCAGGATGGGTTGTGGAATGAGTACGGAGGAGAAGGAGGGCAAGGCCCGAAACGAGGAAATCGAGAACCAGCTGAAGCGGGATAAGATGATGCAACGCAATGAGATCAAGATGCTGCTACTGGGTAGGTCATATTAGCGATCCGAGTCTGGGACCAATTGAAGACATGGACTTGACAGCGACCCGTCAAAAGTTCCTTGACATACCCTTCAATATCCACGACATCAAGTCCAGGATGCCAAGTTAACATGGTCGCAGGCGCTGGTGAATCTGGCAAATCCACGATTCTCAAGCAGATGAAGCTGATTCATGAGGGGGGCTATTCTCGCGACGAGCGGGAGTCTTTCAAGGAAATCATCTTCAGCAACACTGTTCAGTCCATGCGGGTCATTCTCGAGGCCATGGAGTCACTCGAGCTTCCGCTTGAGGATCAGCGTATGGAATATCATGTACAAACCATCTTTATGCAGCCGGCACAGATTGAAGGTGAAGTCCTGCCGCCCGAGGTCGGCGGTGCCATTGAGGCCTTGTGGAAGGATCGTGGTGTGCAGGAGTGTTTTAAGCGATCCCGTGAATACCAACTCAACGACTCTGCGAGATAGTAAGCAAGCTCAAGGCTCCCCCAACTTTGCTTAGCAAGCGTGGCATGCGACCCCAATCCTGCCTATACTGATCATTTGGTAGCTACTTTGACAACATCGCGCGCATTGCTGCCCCAGACTATATGCCCAACGACCAGGATGTTCTACGATCACGAGTCAAGACGACAGGTATTACTGAGACTACTTTCATTATTGGGGATCTGACATACCGAATGTTTGACGTCGGTGGTCAGCGATCAGAACGAAAGAAGTGGATACATTGTTTTGAGAACGTCACCACCATTCTCTTCCTGGTCGCTATTTCCGAGTACGATCAGCTCTTATTTGAAGATGAGACTGTCAACCGTATGCAAGAGGCCTTGACGTTATTCGATTCAATCTGCAACTCAAGATGGTTTATCAAGACGTCCATCATCCTGTTTCTCAACAAAATCGACAGATTCAAGGAGAAGTTACCAGTCAGCCCTATGAAGAACTACTTCCCTGACTACGAGGGCGGTGATGACTACGCTGCAGCCTGCGACTACATCCTCAACCGATTTGTGAGCTTGAATCAGCATGAGACGAAGCAAATCTATACGCACTTCACATGTGCCACTGATACCACTCAAATTCGTTTCGTCATGGCCGCTGTTAATGGTTCGTAGTGAGACCATTTTCTTTTATGGGCACACTGCAGTGTTTAGATTTCCGTGAGCAGCAGACTAACCGGCCTCATTAGACATAATCATCCAGGAGAACCTCCGATTGTGCGGTTTGATTTAGATAATTTGTTGTAATTTTTCTGTTCTTTTTTCTGTCTTACATACGAAATACCCTCGAGCTCGATAACGACCACCCAGGGGGCCACGGCAACAAGGCACATGAATTTCTCCTTGACTGTAATCGTACCGGTGAAGGCACGGAACACGATTCGGCCCGCTAACTTCCCCTTCCATCGTGCCTCTGACAGAGTCGAGATCAAATGGCAGGTCGCTATTCTCTGTCAAAAATTGCCCCATGGTTCGGAAAAAACCATGCAGGTGTCAAAATGCACATGCTGACGCACGGCACGAAGAAAGAGCAATGTACGTCATTACAACGCGATGCCTTTATTTAAAAAACATCAAGGATGTGGGGATTTTAGGGAAAAGGTAAGAATGCATTGAATTGATTTTTTTTTTTTCATAGGATCCCAGATTAGGAAGAGATGCATGTGCGCCATGGCATTATATGTGTTACACTTTTGGAGAGGATGCGCGGTGTTCCTGCGCTGTGTTGGTCATTTACATTGTTTCTTACGACTACAAAAGATTCAAATTTTTTTTTCTTGGAGCTGTTTTCCTGTCTCTATCTTTGTTTTCTTCTTCCTTTTGAGCACGGTTGATGCTGTTCCCAAGCTTCGTGTTGCCTACTTATTGCCTTGGTTTACTGTTGACGTTCTTCATTTGGCTGTCCAACTATTACGTTGCCTGGGCTGTCAAACATGGAGGTGCATGATGGGATATGGAGCAGACCATGTGAGGGTCAGATGTAGTAGTCGAGGTAGAAGGGTTTTCAAATTACATATTACACCTCTGTGCAAAACACGTGCATGGCCAAGGTCGAGTGTTTTCAAAAGATGAGTGAATGTAGAGCTAGTTTCTGGTCCTATGGTTCTTTCAAATGCCCAAGCCGCATCTGCCGTGAGATGCTATAATTGCGTTTGGAAAAGGAAAAAAAAAAATCCTCTAACTGTCGTCCCTGACTCCCCCCCGGGTCCATTTGTTAGCAAATGTTATGTCGTAATCCGTATACCAGAACTGCTGATATTTCTTGTTCCATGTTTCCTTTTAAAATCCCTTTTGTTCCAATCTTGCATCTACTTTGATATTTAGAATTCAATGACGAAAGTGTTGATATCCTGGCTTGCGACTTACATGCGAAAGAACACCATGTCGAATCAGTCATAAAAATAAGCCGCAAAACTAAATTTCTCGTGCCTCTTTTGCCACGATCGAGCCCTGTCATCTTCTTCATTGTAGAAGGCCATTTAACTCAATGGCTCAGAGGGCGAGCTCTGATCAACCGAAACATCCTCGGCGTGATTCTGTTGGGACGTTTGAGCTCGCTGCTCCCTCTCGAGTTCGGCCATGCCTTCTGGGCTCTGCTGGTATTCATAATATTCGGCCATGAGTATGCCGAGCTCCCTAGCTGCGGTCTCAATCTTTGCAATGTAGCGCTCTGATTTAGACATAGTCATCGTGTCTGCGAGCCCATTGCTAGCGACCAGCCTGCCTCTGTCACCCGCAGCCCAGTGAGCAAGTTCTGCCTGAAACGACGCTATCGGAGCAGGCGATGTTGATGCTAGCATTGGAATCTGTGGAAAGTTAAGCATCGGGTGAGGGATTTGTCCAGGAGGAATCAGTAGCGGGGGCGGAGGATTGTTGCTCTCTATTTGAATTTGACTTGTCAATTATGGAAGGAAGACGAGTAGCATCCAGGTTCTGGCATGAAGATGAAAACCTACCATGAAACGTACACCTCGAGCCACTCGCGTTGAACCAACAGTTGGTGCAACTCCCGCACATCTGGCCGTCGTACACAACGCATAAAGTCCACGGCCCATGACCTTTGTGGCAGTTTTTGCACGGA
This sequence comes from Balansia obtecta B249, assembly GCA_000709145.1. Taxonomy (NCBI): domain Eukaryota; kingdom Fungi; phylum Ascomycota; class Sordariomycetes; order Hypocreales; family Clavicipitaceae; genus Balansia; species Balansia obtecta. The sequence goes on from JFZS01000179.1 coordinate 20,634, forward strand.
CGGGGCGCGACTTCACCCGCAACGTGAGCTAACAAGGCCTCGACATTGCTACGCCTCTCAATGTTGAGTTTCTGGTCGCGGCGTCGCTGCGCCGGTTCCCGTCGTGCAGTCTCGCCAGCTAGCTTTTTGCAAAGCAGAGAATCAATTTTCACAGTGGGATACGTCTTCATAACAATATCTGCTGCAGATTCGTCCATGTCCGAAAGGTTAGACTTGACCATTGCGTTTTTGGTACCATCCAGAGACGTCGGTGAACTCATATTGTGTGTAGGATGATGCTCATCATGTAAATGGAATTCAACTCCACCGTTGTCAAATGCGCTCGAAATGGAGGCATCAGTGGATTGATCGTGAGCCATATCTCTGATACTTGTCAGATCAGCAACGGCATCCGAGTGACTGTGGCTGGCTGCTACCAACTGTGCCAGCTGGTCATGATTGCTGTTTGACAAGGTCGACGGATGGTTGCTATGCCGAATGACAGCCGGCTTCCTGACTCTGTTGGCTCTACCACGCGGCGGAACGACTCTTTGAGTCGTGGCTTGGCCGGAACCCGGAGTCCATTCAAGGGCTTGTGGTGATATGGATGATACAGAAAGATCTTGGGGGTAATAGTACGGCGGGGTGGCAGCTGCTGACTGCTGGTTGAAGCTCGCGTGGAGGCGGGTTGCGCTTTGGGATTCATCGCAGCGACTGGTCCAGCGGCTATCCATTGTGTTGCTGGGCTGTTTGCTTAGGGCAACACAGCTCCGTAGAACATATCTGTAAATCGATTCGTATAGGGTTAACAACTAAAAACTGTTTCACCTGATTTGATCACAGCACAGAGAGAAATGATACAAAACAAACAGAAATAGAAAAGATGAATCGAACGCCATGTGGTGTTGAGACGACGCGAGTTCGGTGCCTCAGGCGTGGCGACAAGTCGTGCCCAATACGGAAGTAGCAACTCACTTCTTGCTCAGTTTCTATGCCTTATAGCTATGACGCCGACCCGCTCACAAAAACCAGATTTGTGGCAGAAGCAGATGGGGCAAACGATGTAAATAGTCGACGGAGACCGAGTCTTTTGTGAGATATTTCTGTTTGAGCACACGAGTAATTGATCCCCATGGAAGAAGAAGCAGCTATTTCCGCGATCAGACTCACCTGCCCTATTACAAATAAGGGGGCTGGTATGGCAGAAGGCGAAGTTCGTGGCGCCGAGAGTGAAACGGATAATCAACGAAGACTGATAACGGTATTTAGGGGAGAAGCACATAAGCTATATTGGCGAGATCCTCTAAAATTGGTGGTAAAATGGTTTCTTGTACCAGAGGGAACACTCCAGGCATCCGCAAAAGTATAGGAAGGGATACATTCATGTATCCCCCTATATACCCGCAGGGGAGCCTTGCAAATGGAAGGCTATAGAACAGATTCTGATAATTGTGTGCAAATTGTTCTTTCGCTAGTGTAGAGACAGTAGAAGCGATTCCGTTTCATATCGGATCCGCTGACAGGCACTTGCTCGCCTGCGGCCACGGCGAGCGCGCACTGATGTGCAAACGCAAGCGAGCCATCAATCAGCTTGTGATTCCACGTTGTTGTGATAGTTTCATTCTTCGTTCGATGACTACGGCACCTATGAATGTCCGCCAGTTTGTGAGCCCCATATTCCAGGTGCCCTGCCCTCTGTGATTTCCTTCCACTGCTGTGCAAATTCTCTGAGGCCACCCTCCCCAGCCATGCTGGCATCAACAACCTCCTTTGGTAGCTTGTGGGCTGAGTATTGAGGGCTACTGAAATTAAAAGCAGCTGGATCATCCTTCTCTATAAGCCTCAGCTCGGGACCCGCGCTTGGTTCATAGTCCATGTTTGTATCATCATCAGTGTCTTCGGCCGCGGTGTCATCCCCACTCATGTTGCCAGCCTGGTTCCTCGCATAGGATCCGTAAAGCGGCTTCTGGACCTCTATATGTAGAAGTTCCTGCCATGAGAACAGCAGAGTGTCGGTTCGTGGGGCCCAAGGGTTGATGTCGATGAGGCGAACCCTGCCAAGGCCGTCATCTGCCACCGGATCCTCTGGAATATACACATCAAAGGTGAAGCAGGCATCTGGAAAGGTAAGTCGCATCTTGTCTTTGAAAAAATTATTAATTTTCTTCCACAACTGGGGTCTAAGTCCCGCTAGGAAGGCATAGTAGTTCAAGTCTCGTTGCGATATGCCGACGAGAGATCTGTGCTTGACAAAGCAGCGAAACTCCAGAGCGACATGTGGTGTAAAAAAAGGTCGTAAAACTAGAATAGGCGTAAAGGGTCGAGAAGGGGGACTCGAAGTGCATCCGTCGAAGGCATGGTCGAGATCGTGAGAGACGAATGACGATGATTTGAGAAGCAAATATATGTCATTTGGTGATGTGCATTTCATGGTATTCTGATGTGGCGATATCCATTTGGCATCCTTGGGAGCTGACCAATTCAGTTTGGGGGCAACGGCTCCTCCCAATTCGTCAATGACGTCTATGATTCTGCTGTGAACCTCGGGAAATCGTTCATTCGGAGGCAGCCTGGGCACCTCATCTTCCTCGTCATCCGACGAGTCGTCCTCTTGCCTTGCTCTGGGATTGGTCGCTGAGCTAGTGGAATGCCACTCTGGATCAGACGGCGCTGAAGCCGTTCCTTCATCCGCTAGCAAGATACCGTCCTCCTGCAGATAAGAGACAAAAGATTGCGGCAAAGGAATGATCCTGGACTTCAGGCATGAGCCTCTATAATTCCGAAACCACGAATCGTAGGAACAATTCTGAATGTGGTCTTTTGTGACAGGAGGGAACACGAGCTCCCCCGCGCTGGAGTGTGGACCTGCAGGCAAATGCGGCATAGTGTGTATAGTGTTGAGGAAAGCAACGGGCAACGAGAGAGGAACTGGAGATGGCAAGATTTCACACAAGGACTTTGGGCGTTTGGAGATGCACGCGAGATAGACTCCTCATACTACAAAATGCACTGGTCATGCACCCCACCATCAGTTTTGCCACATACTGGCAGCATTCTAGTGTCCCACCGCCTACTTAGTCGGACCGATTTGGCACTCTATGCTGATATCTCCATTGCACGAAACGTCCCAATGTCGAAACCCTGGGATTTGAGCCTGTATAACCGCAAATTCAGATATCACGAAAATGTCGGAAAATGTCGGCCTCTCAACTCCTCGAGGCAGCGGCACCTCGGGGTATGTGCAGCGGAATCTTGCTCATCTCAAACCGCGCGATTATGGAGTCCCATACCCGCAAAACTTGGACAGCCTGCGACACAAACAAAGGCAGCCAGACAAAGGCATCCTCGAGCACGATCGGAAAAGACAAATAGAGGTAGAAGTTTTCGAGCTGAGAGACAAATTAGAGGAAGAAGAGTAGGTGGATCACCTCTCATATTTCGTTCTCAACCTGTGGCTAATCGATCCCTGCAGGATTGATGATGACGAGATCGACAAGAGATGCGACGATCTGCGTGAGAAGCTACTCGCAGAGGCAGAGTTGGACAAGAATGGCCCCGCATCCACGAGGAATTTCAAGTCCCACCAAGTACACGAGATGGCTGATGCAAAGATTAAAGAAAGTGAACGATTGAGGAAGGCTCTCAAAATCAGTTCAGACTATGAAGAAGGCAGTCATTGGAAGAAGCAAGAAGAGAGGCTGCGCAATGCTCTAGAGAAGGATGATGAGGACAAAAATTAATATGCATATAGCATGTCTTTGAAAAACGGCGGGTGAAGGGTGCTGTCACAGGTTCAGCCAGAAGGGAGCGCGTGCCAATAATACTATGGCACGATAGCTTGGTGGGAGCCTATGACACAAGGTGATAATGAGGCAATGTGTCGAATTGGGGACAGTATTTTTTTGGCGTATATTTCGGCTCCAGAATGTCTCTTGCTCACGGTTAATGGCTGTGTTCTCCCATTCATGAAAATGAGCTAGGAGAGCCCACTGTGAGGGGCGCCGGAAGCCAGCAAGGCTAGATTCGAAGCCATTCCAGAAGATGAGGGACCCTGGTTCAAGTGATTGCATCATATTTATTCTAAAGGGCGAAGAGACTGATTCGCATAGAGGCGTTCTGGTCTGGACTGGTGTTAATCTTTGTATACCTAGCTTGATTATGATTTGTCTTTACCATCACTACCTTACTGTAGAAACCAACGCGTTGAGAGGCTTCGAAAGAGCTGTCAACACCACAAAAATTGTAAAATGCGTATATAAAATGCAGTTTCTAGCTTGCATCTGGCCGGCTGTTTGCCTACATAGAGATAAAGGGACTTTTGCCTGGTGTAAAGCCATTGGCCAGAGATGGGCGGATTCCCTCTCCACCAAGTGGCCACATTCGCCACCCCAACATCACGACGTCACCTCGCAACAACTCTGCTTCAGAAATGGGCCGCCTATCCCACGCCGCGGCTATGTCAGATGCGGCCGCATCGTCTCTTGATACAGCCCTTGTGGAGTTGACGCAGCTGCTCCTGAGGTTACAAGAGAACGTTCTCCATCCCACACCAGAGCGCGAGCGACGGCTGAGGACGAGCGAGTTTGACAGAGCAAGGGTGCAGTCGGTACGAGCTGCCAGGGAGGAGCTTCTGAAACGTTTCTGCAACTCTCCAACTCGACTGATGCGATTACACAGAACTTGAATTATGCGCGCTCGGTCTTGACGAAACTCGAGCAGGATGCCTTGCAGATCAAGGCGCCGACGAAGAGGCTCGAAACGCAAGAACTTCTGAATACCAATCGAGATAGGCTAGAGACGCTCTTGGACCGATTGCAGGATTTGTGCCAAGTGAGACATCTCTGCAATCTAGATGTCTTGTTCAGTGGGCTGACGGCGCGAAAAATAGATCGCAGATGACGAGTACGACAGCTCCGACGAGGAAGACCTCTTGGCAGGTGTGATCCAGACCCCCAGCGAGAGCATAGACTCGTTCTCCTCGGACGCAAGAGATGGAAACCAAGCCGTCGATACTCCGTCCCATTCCGTCTCCCGCGAACCAACGCCAACCCATGAGTCTCCCCGGTCATCACAAGTCGTTCTACAAGCTGCACCAGCTGCGCCAACCACCCAAACCACGCAAGAACTGCGATCCCGCCCTTCTGCTCAGACAACGACATCTCCATCATCTTCGTCACATACTACCGCTCGTGCTGCTCTATTTGCCAGCAGACGTAAACCCGCCGAACCGCAAACCTCTACAGCCACAGCCGAAGCCATACTTGACCAGCAACGAGCGGAACAAGACTCTCTGTCAGAGTCCATTCTCAAGATGGCCACCGCGCTGAAGACTAGCTCACAAAAGTTCTCGTCGACGCTCGATGCCGACAAGGAGGTTCTGGAGAAGGCGGGAGAGGGTATCTCCAAGACAGAGCAGAGCATGGAGGCAGCACGAGGGAGGATGGGCGCGCTGAGGAAGATGACGGAGGGCAAGGGGTGGTGGGGACGAATGATGCTGTTTGCTTGGGTGTATGGCCTCATGGTCGGGTTGCTATTGCTCGTGTTTGTGATGCCCAAACTGAGATTCTGATGTGGTAGACACGTGGAAGCTTGTAAGATGTCTCGCATAATTGCACACTCGACGAATGGCTGATAGCTTTTTGGTATTTCGATCTAGAAACCGATTATCGCTACTCTGTTGAAGCCTGTTATAATTAAGGAATTCGCAGCCCGACCCGGCAAGACGCTGAATACGCGCCCACAAAGAAACACCACCCAAGAGCTCCCGTTAAACTCATTCCTCATCAACTTCCAAAGCACCATTATTGCCGATTGCATTATGATTAGATAGCACGAAGGAACTCATCTTCTCCCGATCATCTTTGTTGACGGAAAGCACCGTGTTAGGAGACTCTCCCAGCATCTCCAGGTCATCTTCATGCTCACTGCCCAGTCTCAAGTCAAAGTCACAGGAGTCAACATCGCTCCTGTTGTCGGCATGCACCAAAGACCAGTCAAGACGGTCGTCCCCAACAAGCTTTGAGTCGTCGACTTCCGCCGCAATCTCTGTCTCGGGCACTAGCTCCTCAGGCTTTTGGTCCTCCTTAAGCGAGAGTGGCATCCCCCTAAGAGCGGCATTCAATTCCCGACTCATGTACGCCGAGAACAACGTGTTCTGACCCACTGGTTTTCCTCGCGTCTTGGAGAGAAAAACATTATTAGCTGGATTGCACGTTGGAGTTTACGGGTTTTCAATCAAAGGGGTAGAAACCCACCGGAGGCGCATATGTGAAATACGAAGAAGGCATCGTGCCGTAGAAGACGACGCGATCCTCCCATTCGATCCCGGTCTTGGACAAGAAGAACTTTTTAAACTCCCGGAACTCCGTTTTGAAGACGCGGGGGTACTCGCTCGGTCGCCAGTACGCGGGTTGCGAGTCGCCCTTGCGGCGGAAGTACTTGGTCGCGAACCAGAACAGAGGCGGTTTCGCCACAGACTCGAAGAGCTTGGGGCGGCAATGCAAAAGTCAGCACAGGATGATCGTGTATTTGATGATTCGCGAGGGGGGTTGCCCACGTAGAGAATATAGCGCTCTGCATGTCCGGATTCCAGGTGGTTCTCGCGAGTCAACTCGACCTCGTAGCGGAAGCTGTACAGGTCATAATGGACCCGGTAGAGACCTACGACTGGTATTAGAAATTTCTTCTCCCCGTCATGAATCCGAATATGGAGGTCGCAGCATCGTGGACCATGTTGGCGTATACTGCTGCACGCAGCTGTATACATCAACCTCCTTCTTCACGTAACTTGTATTCACGAACCGCTCCGCCAGCAGTTTAACCCTCGCCAGCCGCTCCCTCTTCCGCTCCAAGGCTCGTTCCTTCTTGGATCGAAGCCGCCAGCAGTACTTGGCGACCTTTTCAGTCTTACCCGCCACGGAAGACAATTCCAGCCAGTCAAAGTCGACGATTTTGAGCCCCTTCCTCCGGAGACCTTCCTTCACTGTGAACAAAAGGAAAATCAGCAAAGCCAGGCGATGCACAAAAGATGGGTTATTGTAAGAGTGAGGAATAGAAGACGGGGGGGGTACCTCGAGGGACGGGCTCGCGAAACTGCTCCCTTGTGCAGAGCAGATGCGTAACATCTTGGTCGAAGTCATGCGAGAATCTGCCCTTGCGCAGCTCGGTCCAGCGCTTGAGTTGGATCGTCGTCAGCGGCTCGGGTGGTGGACCGGCGATTGCAATGACTTTGTTTTTGAACGTGGAAGGGGGCATGCTGGCTCGTTTGGATGGCTCTTGACGATGCTGCCATCTGAGACCGGAATATCGTTACCATTCCTGATGGGTAGAGACGCAGTCATGTGTGAGTTTCACATTAGTTGCTTGGGCTTTGTGGATGGGCAAGGTCATGCATGGTGTGAAAGTGAAGTGATGTCGGGAGTTTCTGCGTCGTAGAGGAAAACGGGTTTGGAGCAAGCTCGGATGGTTCACTGTTGAAAGGTGTTGAGGAATGGCGGCAGGTGTGAATTCATGAAAGCCTGACAGGTAGACTGAAAACCACATAGCTATAGAGAAAGGCCCATGTTCAAGAATCCAACAACGAAGGTCATCATGATATATCAAAAGCTTGCACTTGTATTATTCATTTTACAAGCTCGAGGCGACAAATGGAATAGCTGGAAGAGGCTGTAGCTGTGCAATTGGAAGCTGGGACAGGATAATTTAGCAAATCCCGAAAGGTCATTCATTTCATTGTAGAATGGCTCAACAAAGACGGCAAGACTCTACCTGATGGTACACAGACTTGGATTTAAAAAGTAAACAACGGGATCAGGATTCATCTTCTAATCTATTTCCATGCCAAATTTGTTCATCGAATTGCTTTGCCAGCTCTAACAAATGCATCAATCTTGGCCAAACTCTGCTTTCCATCCTCCTCGACGCCGCTGCTGACATCGACACCAATGACACGGTCACTCAAGTCTCCCAGAGCATTGACCGCCCTGGTGACGTTGTCTGGGTTCAGACCTCCAGCCAGGAAAACCCGCAAATCAGGGTCTTGTTCCAAGGCCGACTTTATGCTGGACACATCCAGCAACTCTCCAGATCCGGCGCCGGAATCGAGCAACGGGACGGTGTGATAGCCGCGCAGTCCGATTCCGACATGACCAGGCTTGAAAGCTCGGATGACGGGGACAGGAATAATCCTGGCCCATTCAATGGGCTCGTCGCCGTGGAGTTGAACTACATCCAGGTTGTAGAGCTTCTGCTTGTCCAGAATCTCACTTAGTGGTTGATTCTGGAAGATGCCGACAAGACGCGTCCTTGAGCCTTGAAGTCTGTTTCTTGCCGTTACGAAATAATCAGTGGCACCTGTCTCTGGGATCAAGTCCTCGCTCCTGTCAGGAAGATTATTGCCAGAAGCGTGAACAGTGGCTGATATGGCCAGGGCTGTCTCGTGTGAAATGCATCTCTTGGCTCCAGGGACGAGACAGATTCCGACAAAGTCAGCCTTTGAATCAATAGCTTGCTTTGCCGCTTCGACACTTCGAGTTCCGCAAATCTTGACGAACAAAGGCTTCGCTTGTGTCTTCTTCTCAGAAGGCTGCGACCCTGAGCAAAGCTCTGCAATGAATGTGCTAGCATCTGATGCTCGCATGATCGACTCGCCAACGAGTACCGCGTTGACGCCATCATTCTTGCACATGACAACGTCCTTGTGGCTATTGATACCACTAAGGGCACAAAGCAGCGTGTGATCAGGTACCATTTTCCGCAACCGGCCAGTCGTATTTATATCGACTTCGAAACTCTCCAAATTCCTGTTGTTCACTCCAATGACCTTTGAACCCAGCTTCACCGCAGTTTCCATTTCTTCAGCAGTCTGCACCTCAACTAACGGTTCCATCCCTAGTGACTGAGAGTACTTATACAGCCGTTCGAGCAGTGGCGTCTCGAGCATCTTGACAATGAGCAGAACGGTGTCTGCACCGGCCAATCTTGCTTCCAAGATCTGATACTCATCAAAGATGAATTCTTTGCGGAGGATGGCTGGTCTGTTTGGCATCCCATCCAATACTTGTCTAACGGCTCGCAGATCTTCAATGCTGCCCTTGAACCATTCTGGCTCGGTCAGGACGGAGATGACACTAGCGCCGGCGAGTGCGTACTTTCGCGCCTGTACGGGCGCATTGATCTCGAGAGCGAATATACCCTTGGATGGCGATCCTCGCTTGATTTCAGCCATGAGCGCAACGTCAAACGGTGATTGCTTCAGTCGGGCGACAAATGGAACTTGAGGAGGGGCAGCGTTTAGGTCGTAAGCGGCCTGGAGGTCAGACATTCTTTGGGAAGGTATTTCCTTCTGAATGGCAACGGCGGCTTTGCGATTGGCATATATTCGTTGCAAAATATTGTTCTTTTTGGGTGTTGCCGCAGAGGCAGTGTCTTTGGCGCCGGCTGAGATCCGGAGCTGTTCGTCCTCTTCCCAAGTGCCACCCTGCATATGAAGAAAATTCTTTATAATTTTACGTCCATGTGCTGTGAGGATGCTCTCAGGGTGGAATTGAACCCCTTCCATGGTGAATTTCTTATGGCGAACACCTTGAATGATGCCAGGTAACGAGCCATCATCCTTGGCCACCCAAGACGTAACCTCCAAGCATTCAGGTAGCGTGACATGGGTCCCGGCCAGAGAGTGATATCGTGTCACAGGAAAGCCTTGCTCCAAATCGGCAAAGACACCCTTGGAGTCGTGGGTCAGCGGCGACGTTTTGCCGTGTAACCATTCTCCGGCAGATCTAACTTCGCCTCCATATACATCGAACATGCATTGGCTGTGATTTCTGGTTAGTTGCGTTGGTGCATAAGAGAGGGGGGAGGGGGGAGAGAGTAGAAAGGAAAGAGAAGAAAAGAACAAGCTGCAATGTCAACACTTACAGCCCCATGCAGACACCAAAAATCGGGATTTTGCCAGCAAAGTGACGGATGGCATCCCTGCTCACACCGGAATCGGTGGCGGGATGGCCAGGCCCAGGACTAATGATCAGCTGAGTTGGCTTCTTTGCGATCAACTCATCGACAGTGATTTGGTCATTTCGGAAGACGTGGACAGTGGCGCCTTCAAGTACGAGGTACTGGTAGATATTCCAGGTAAAAGAGTCGTAGTTGTCGATGAGAATGAGGTTTGATGCTGTCGCCACTGGAGGTGAGGGCTCAGGCTGGTGGGGTGAATGATCAGTCAGAGCCGGTGTCGTCATCTTTCACAATTCGTCCTTTGGCAAGCAGGGAAGGAGCTGGATTGTGTGGTATGTAGCTTCCCTCGATGCCGCTATTGATTATGATGTGGCTCAAAGCGGTCGTGCCTATGACTGTTGGTAATAAATGAAACTTCGCAGCAACAATCGGGGCCGGTCTGCCCTTGGGGGTGCACGCTGTGTTTTATATGTGTCTGGAGGCGGGAAAATGGGGTAGCAGCATCTGATCTACTCCGTATACGGTATATGCATTGATTTAGCATTTGTCTTTCACGAGGCGAACCGAGATAGGCAACATGTTGCCCCTGCGGCAGACAATGTTAGAAGTCGGTCGTATTTAAACGGGTGGGTCTCCGCTACCGCAAGATGTGGCGCCTCCAGCACAGAGTGATACGTACACGTCCCCGTCCCCCGCCCACTCCCTCCCACCCTCCTACCGCTAGCGGCAGCATTTATACGACTCGATGCAACACATTTGCGCGATTTCGATGCGAACTCGGCAAGTCGCGGCGCTCAAGTTTCCAAACAGATATTGCCTATTTATGTGGAGCTCTTCATGGTTGAATGAATCGTAACTACAACCACGTGAAAATGCTGACTTGTTTTTTTACGCCATCTAGCGACTGTATCTTGTCTGTTGTCTGTTTGACGCTATGGGGGGTGTGGCAATCAAGAATCAAGCCACCAGTCCAAACTGAACATTTAGAGCCCAGCGTGGCTTAGCCTAGACTAGCGTGGCTCAGCTCAGCCCGGTTGAACTTCGGCCGGATATTCATTTGCAGTTTCGGCCCAAAATGTTGCTTGCACCAACCAACCAACCAACCAAGCATTGGAGCTCCAGTAAAACGTCGTCGATTGCTGGGTTCGCGGTCGCGGTCTGGAGCGCGTCAACGTCACCTTTGAATTACCACCCAAACTCAAGGTCATGTATCGCCTGTCGCTGCCACCTTATTGACGCTCGTGGCAATGGCGCCGGTGTCTGACAATCAATACTTTCCCTCCTTGGGAGACTGTCTCTCAGGCGAGCGAGTGCTGTTGTGAGCTTCCATCATAACCTTTCTCTGCTCGACTGTCAGTCAGTGTTGCTAACAGTAATCTCCCTTTTCACACCAGGTCTTGGAAAGATGTCGCCACAGCATTATCCGATGGCTCTGGCCGAAGGCAAAGGAGCACAGAAGTCGTCAATCTTCTTGCAGACGAATATATACGGACGCTTTTGAAGGACCCAGCAGCTGCGTTTGCGCCGCCAAACGACGCCACCAGGAAAGATTTCGAAACCAAAACGGCCCCAATCAATGTCACTTCCGCGGCAACAGAGCGCTTTGACATCAAACTGTTGAAAGAAGATGCAGAATGGCTGAGCAAAAGTGTCAAACTAAACCTGGTTGCGGCGTTGCGCATCGCTGTTCTTGAGCTCCAGTCTCGACCTTCCCTGCACCTCGTCGGACCGTTGTCGTCTCAAGATGTGACAAATTTGCAGGAAGCGGCCGGAGTTCACAACGGCCACAGTACTTCTCTCATGACGGATCTAGGTGCTGGAGTGGCTTTCGATGCTGACGAGATATTTACCGACTTTGAGAAGCCTGATTCCAGGAAACGCCGCCTCTTCAACCTTTTTCTCAGCGAGCGGCGATATTTCATCATGACAATGGACTACTTACAGTCAATCAAGCTGTATGGGAGATTGCCAGTCTTTGTAGAAGGAGACAAGAAGCTGGCATTATTGTATAAGCTAAAGGCATCGCCCAACGTTAAAGACGAGAGCGTCACATTTCTTTCGGCATACCTTAGAATGGTCACATCAAGCATGACTAGTTTGGAGGGCGGCTTGAAATTAGTTACCGACGACAAGTTGCTTCTCCAAGACGATGTCGAACTGGAATGGCTAAGAACTTTGCTTACCGAGGTTATCCACTCACTCTCAGTGGTTTTTCAAATTGTTGACAGCCTCGGTAATGAATTTCCACCTTCAAGTGTTATCAATCAATGGTTTTCACTGATGGATATGTACAACTTTTTTGACACTATACAACCCGTTCGTATACTCCCTATGCAACCAGCGATGCAAGAGGATGAAAACCACTGACATCTATTTGGACAGATTACTGAAGTCATTGGGGAGTTGTCCATGCCTCTGAAAACACTGGCGGTTGGCGTATCCATCATTCTGCTTAAGCCAGCTCGATCCTTGACTTTTCTGGCTGAAAGGGAAGAGGAGCCAACGCCATCAGATGATATGTATGATTCGTATCTGATTTTGTCGGATGTCCTGGAACAAGTGCACAAGAGCGTTCTTAATGCAGCCAACATGGACTGTGAGAGCGCTACGCCAGTCATCTTTACTTGGACCCTTCTTCTTCATCGCATGAACGTGTCTTATCAGAGTCGTACGGAAAAGAGGGACAATCTTCTACAGCAGAACGCACGGGAGACGTTCGAATCTGGCGGCGTGATTCGACCGATGACACGACGAAACTCGGCTGGAAGCATCTTCTCTATAGAATCCTCCAAGTTTGATGGCTTCTTAGAAAATGTATCTTCGGCAAAGGATTTGCAGGTAGTCGAGCAGCTGGCGTATGGTGCGACCGCACATGGAAAGGTTTTCGATATCATGGCTCATATGGCGGTCGGCCTTGGACCATCGGCAAATGGGAGCATGACACCCTTGCTTAGTGCTCGTTTGAGACATACATTCCTTGAGCTTCTCAAAGTCTCGTATCCGCTTGTTGGGTACCAGTCAGAGCCGGTCAGCTCGTTACTCACTCAGTTGTCGCAAGGGCGGGAATATTGGCAACTATCAACAAAACAGGAACTCGGACTGTCACAAGATGTCCTGACAAATATGCTGGAAGATGAATATGCCATGGAATTTTATTTCCAACAAGCCCTTGACCGATATCCGTACGAATTTATGCCATTTATCAGCATGTGTAAAGCCCTCTGCACTGCTGCAAACGACTTAACCGACCGAGACCGATCCGAATTCATTCTTTCCTTGTTGAGAACCACTCCGACTATAACCTTTACGCTACCAGACTCGTTTCAGGCATATGAGCTGGTACAGGAAGACGAGAACACCAATACTTTTGTTTTGCTGGAAGAGGTTCCGCTCATTGCTTTGTCCTCGTGGAGTAGACGGTATATCGAAGATGATGCGTACAGACTACCCGTTGGAAGTTACGGCAGATTTATCACTGACACTGGCAGAGTGGTTATGATGGATTATCCGCACTCATCCCTATCTTTGTTGGGACGACAACTTGAGATCAGCTTGAACAAAGAGGGCTATATATGCGAATTAGGTATGCTCCAGCCAGACGAGATGGCCGAAGTCATTTTGCTTTTTGCAACTCTCCTTCGAATGGAATACATACGCTCTGGTGCACGGTCAAATACGACTCTTGTCCATAAAGAGTGTGATTTTTTGGCCGAAATGAGCAAACACATCAGCAGCGGCAAAGACATTGTTACTGTCATTTGTGAAATAATGGACTATTTTATGCAGGATGAACTCGATATGAGCGAAGAGGAAGCCATTCATGTATTGACCGCGTGTGCAAAGTTCTTGGACTCAATTCTACCCTGTCAACCAAGCCGGGTATGGTCCTACTTGGCGCGAAGCGAATTGCTCAATTCCGAATCAAAAGCAGGGAAGTTGGCCAAGATCACTGGCAACCTTGACCTTGTCTCGGAGAGATTCGACTTCCTCCAGTCGTCCTTGCTGTTATTTGCGGAAATGATTGACACAGCTATGAGCTCAGCCGTCGAACGTCGCGTCGGAAGCAAAGGTTCCGCTAGGCTAAAGGCAGAGGTGAATCCTTGGCTTGGTACTGCGGACAAGGTTTTGGCTAAAGTCAGCATGTCCATCGCACATGCGTCCGTGGATGTCTTTGAAAGCACGTCTACTTGGCGTTTTGATGCCGAGACAAGTCGTACATCACTATTGGACAGTGTGGTCCAAGTGTTTCACAAACTAGTTGCATATAGCTACACCATGGGCGGGCCAGCGGATTCTGAAAGCCTTGTTTCATGTCTCCGTCCGGCAGCTTCATATATCATGGACTGCTTCATGACTCCAGCAAGTGGTACACTCCGATTCCAGCCTATACTCTCCTCACTCATCACGGCCATGAGTAAAACGGAGTCGACGATATACCCTACTCGCACCGCAGATGCCTTCCGACAAACTAACTCAATCTTGCGCTTCCTCAGCACTGTTCTCCGTGCTGCAAAATATTTGAAAATGTCTTCCTCTATGCTTGAGTCCTACCTTTTTAAAATCTCTACCCTTTTGGCACGCCTGTGTGCCGTATCCGACATGTACAGAGCTGCATCTATTGATCTTCTCGAGGCGCTCGTGGTCAATGCCGCCTCTGACGCGTCCGATCCACCGTCGCTTCTCGGATATCTGGGACCTCAGGTCTCTAAATCATTTCTGCAAGTTCTAGCATACCTCGGCCGACCTTACAACCTGGCGTTGGAAGTCGGGACTACCTGGAATTTCTTTTCATCCATTCTTCGGAATAAGCAGCAGTGGATGTCAAATTGTCTCCTGACTGGACAAACACCCAGAGAAGCAATGAAGCAAGACAATAAGAAAGGCGAGCTTTTGGCGGACTCGGTCTTTGCAACCGCGCTTGGAAAATTGAAGAAGCTGAAGAGCCTTGACACGAATGAATCATTGGCCATTTTAGATTTCGTCGCATCGGCCCAAAATTACTGGCCTTGGACCATATTCACCCTGCTCAAAGACATGTCTTACATTGACGGATTAAGAGCCTACGTGCGCGAGTTGAAACCATCTCATCTGACTGTCAAGACCGACGCCATTCGGACGAGCATTGATGCTAGAATCGCAGCATACGTTGCCGAACTATTGGCTATGCAGCTATATCATTTGAGACATCAAGGAGGATCGGATGCGCTGGCAAAGAGCCTTGTCGTTGACTTGGATTACTACCTGCGCGACGGTGTTGAGGTGGCAGGATACAACAAATCCTTGCACAATAATTTTGCCAGGAACTTTTCCAACAAATACGTCGGATGCTCGCTGGAGAATTTCAAACGAACCCTTCCAGAGCCTCGGGAGCTTGGCAAGAACTACTACTATGACGTAGAGCGAGCCGACGAGATGTTGAGATATGATCCGGGCTGGCTTGGCCGGAAGGACAACGGATTCAAGTATGAAATGGAGCTGGCGAACGCCAACTTGTCGCTGGTCGACGCTCAAATAGTATGTTTCAAACTCTCGTTCGCTGTGCCGTGTCTAACCAACTTTTTCTCTCTTAGGCCTTGTTTCATGCTTGGGAGTTCTTGCTCGTTGAGCTAAGTACCAGTCTTCCAGACAACGAAAATGTCGCCAAACAAACGCTCCAAGTTGCACAACAGTGCTTGAATGCTAACCAAGGCGTACCTGGGCCCGAATCCATATTTCTCAAGCTGATCGATGCACGGGCAAGCCTGGCCTTGGTCTTGGTTCAACGCCTCACTAGGCTGCCGATCGGCGTACAGGACATTAGTCAACTCCTAGGCACACTTGTTGGAGCCATTCACGGCGTCGAAGAGCCGTATGCTCAAGAGTCCATCGCTTATTACCGTACACTGTTGAAAGCATTGTTTGTGACGCTGAGGTCTTATCATCTGTGTGGCACTAATGGCGTTTCAGAGTCAATGGTAGATCTTGGCGGCTCAATGGTGACAGTCACGCAAATGGTGCTCAACATTCTGGATCATGTAGTGGGCCAAGGCTTCCGCTCTCTCGCGAGCCTCATCCACGATAACGATTCCGAGATATTCCCTGAAGACCTAGCATTGTTGACGGCTATCCTACAAGCATGTCTGAGCTTGCCGAACATGGATCAATCACAGACTCAGATCCTCAACATCATGTCAGCTCATGACGTGGTTACGGCAGCCACATCTCTGTTCTCGTGGGCAGACAAGCTAGCACAACAGGGCGACCCAGTCTATGGCGAGCTCAGTCTACTGTTCCTGTTGGAGCTCTCTACCCTGCCGCTAGTCGCCGAGCAGCTAGCTTGTGATGGTGTTTTGAGCAACCTGCTTTCGGCAAACCTGTCCAAATTCATGCTGAGAACCACGGTATCTCCATCTGCAGACTCGCCTGTGGTACAAAGATGTTACGCTATCTGGGTTAAGGGCTTCCTGCCCCTAATGCTTAACTTGCTTACAGCACTGGGCACTACTCTCGCTCCTGAGATCACCTACGTATTGAATCAGTTTTCCCATCTGCTGGAAGCCAGTATAGACCGGTTCGACGCACCTGGGGCGTCACGGACAAAGTCCAAATCGGCACAGCAGTATCTCACATTGATAGCAACGTCTGAAATACACTCCTTGGCGTTACTCACCAGGATCATCTCCGCATTGCGGACAAACAATAACCGAGATATTCCCAACGTCGAGTGGGACGCTACCAGTGTGCTGGAGAACGTTGAGTTCTGGCTGTCGAGCAAGAGGTTACTCAAAGAACGACTGTTGCCCCTGGGTGCCAGGGAGATGGACTGGAGGAATACGCGCAGAGAACCAGCGACCGCGGGTGGCAGCGACAACCTGCTTGAGGAAAAGGTCGTCTCACAGCTCGAAACGGTGAGAGATGTTCTGAGTGAGGAGCTTGAAAGCTAAAGCTGGCCTCGGGGTGATTTAATATGTAACATGAACAATCACAGGGAAGCCTATTTCTTTGGGTACTCAGCGGAATTTTTTTTTTAAAAAAAAAGACAAGAGATCACATTATTTGGTAGTGGAAAGAGAACAAGAATACCCTTTGATTGAGAATGGCGGCACGAACTGGGACCGGCGTTGGAATAAACGGGCCGTATACAATTTTCTTGAAAGATGAAGCTGTGATCTCCGAACATGCAGCTTGGAAATCCATCTAGTTCATATCCGTTCCTATGCCGCACAGTCCCTCATCCCTCAAGACACTTGGCAAGTAAATCGGTCTCGCGTTAACAAGAGAGGAACTTTTGTTTCTTCCGACTATTTCACCATGGGCATTGCCCGACGATAGTCACAGCCAAACATGCCCATCTCGTAACGAAAATCTCCTGATACAAGTACATGCATATCGCCCGGCATCCCATCAGCCCAAAAGAGCCCTCCATATCATACACGTGCTGACCCAAAGCCCACCCATATAGCCCGGTACAAAAGTTTCCCGCCAATTTCCAAAAAAAAAAATAAATAAAATAAATAAAAACCGCTCTTCAACGAAGGAGCCCTATTTATTCTGCATCTGCGCCGTAAGCTGTGCATTGTGCTCCTGGAAGCGATCGCTCACGCGCTGCTGCGTAGACATCCACTTGAGCACGCAGCGATTGATGCAGCCGCTCTCGCGGCTCGACACGGCCTTGGACGTGAAATCGTCGACGCAGGAGGTGAAGCAGTGCTCTACGAGGCCGCCGAAGGCCTGTCGTCACGGATTAGCGAGGTGCAAGCGGGAAAGGGGAAGGGGGGGGATAACGCACGCCCATGAACTCCTTTACTTGGCGCTTTTGCATGCGCTGCTCTAGCGTGCGCTGCTCGGTTTGTGTTAACCTGGGTTCTTAGTTAGTCGCTTGTCGTGGCGGGGGGGCCGTGGGTGACGGACATGTCCATTTTGGGGTGTGATGCGATTGCGTCGGCTGGACTGGGTGCTTTTGGTGATGAGGTTTGGGTTGTGAGGTTTGAGCGATGGGTGCTTTTGGATGTGGGTACGTGGTGGGTCTGTGGTTTTTTGTGCTTTGGTTCTGTACGTATCTGTCTTGCTTGTTCTGCCTGCCTTGTTTCGTTCCACGCGAGCCGTGGCTTTTCGACGAGCTGCGCGGGAGGGACGTATGGGTATCAGGGGACGATAACTTTCCGCGTCGTGGTCTTCGTATTGGGAAAGCCATGGGTTTACTTGAGTGCTACGAACGCCAGGCCGGCTGAGCCCATTTCAATGTTAACCACAACCCCGAGGACCAGACTCATGTCACGGACACAACACTTGCCGGAGAGGGCTTACTCTAATACCAAATATCCATAGAAACACTTGCGGAACATTCTTCAGTCTCGTTTCTACAATTGGGTATCTTGCCGAACCATGGACTCCCCAGAATCCGTTTTATATCAAGCTGAGGCGAAGGCCTTCCGAACCAAATCGACCTTAGCTCCTCGATCCCTCTCACAACAGGTCGATGAATCCTTTGTGCTCAGGCTCAATGTGTCTTCATAAGGCCTCTTGCAGTTGGAGCATCCCCTGTCTTGTTTCATTTCCTTGAGCTTGCTGGCCTTTGGCGAGTCTTCTAGGCGTTTATGGCCCTGTGAGGCAGCGTTTCCTCGAGCTCCGGCCGTTGCCTTTGTCGTGACCGAGATTAAATTCTTCATCCTGTACTATTCAACAGGTATATTGGATTTATGCAGTACAGACTTTGGGTCGCCTCATGTAGTGTCTGATATGACCATCGTCTTATCACGGTCTTTTTCCAAGCATCTACAAGATGCTGAAGCCGCTCTTGTAGCATATGAACGATCGAGCAAGTCGCAAAGTGAGCCAGGTCGTGAGATGCAATCATTTGCTTTGATCTGCTTGCGGTCCCGCTCTGCGACACTGCAGACTGGCCCATCGAGCCAGGTCATTCTTGCATATCGTCTCGTCGAATACACATGATCAGAGGCGCAGCCTTATCGCAGACCCGTCAGCCGCATCCTAGCTTTTCAACAGGAGCTAATCCTATCTGTAGAAACTCAAGGCCTCAGTTAAGACCGACATGGGTACAAAATTGCAACTCGATTCGGCTGAACTTTGAGAATAACAAATGGCGTCCGACGTCATTGTTTCGGCGAGGTGTAATCGTCGTGGATTCAGAGCACTTCATTTGGCCCCGTCGCTGCTAATTTGCTCTTCTATCTTCACTCCCTGGTAAGGAGCGAGCGGAGGATCAAGTCGAGGTCTGGATGGGGTCAGATCGGGAATGCTCAGACCTGTTTCGAAGCTAAGCATTTGCGGATGCTTTGGCTCCATCTCGTGATACCACCGATACTGCGTTAGAAAGGTTAATTTGAAAGTAACTGGCTTTGGGAACGACTGAATGGCGTCTAGCTTTGTTGTAGCAGCCGCATTGTCTTTCTGTAGAGTCGGCAGATTTTCCCAAGATCCTGATCGGCTCACCCCACAGCATCACGTTAAACCGAACCATCGTCGCTTCGGTACTCTTTGCACACCTGGCCCATCTCGTCGCTTGGAAGAATTTCAGCTCGTGGGTGGCCTCTACAGAAACATGCCACGGTCACTTTTTTTGTTGAAATCTAAAATGCCTGACTTACCAGCCGGTTACCCTGAACAGCCCGCTGGCGATGTGGACGGGCCCAGTGATGCTTGGATCTACCGCTCTTTCATGTCCATGCGGTAGAGGCAAACGCACCGTGACGTTTTCAGCGGTAAGAAATGAACTCAAGAGATGCGAATGTTGGGAAGTCGGGGCTTGCGGAATGTTTAGGCTCCTGCGTACGATAGCCATGGACATATCTGCCCCGGGCGTTGCAGCCAGTGTTGCTACAGTTCCTCGCTACCGAAAACTACCTGAACGTCGCCAAACTAGGTACCGCCAACTTGGTAACTACCTGGTACCCCAGATAGATTGGAGGTATCTATGATGCGTATACTTGCCACTGGAAGGTGATTTGCCCTCCTTCCTCGTCTCTTTGCTACCTCCCGGCCTCGGCCCGACCAATGCCAGGTTCGTTCCTTCCACATATGTATCAGTTTAGTGCAAGATGTCTTCGTGCTTCTCGGCAGCTTGACGCTCTTTTCAGAACTTCTTGTTCACTTTCTATCTCCATCCAACACGATTCGATCTCTGAAACGACTCGAGTCGATATCTTACTGCCTCTTGACTCCCGTCAGACCGAAGAGCATGAACAAGCCAAAATTGATGCAAAGATTCGATATCGGAGTTCTAATGTACGATGCGATGGCAAACCTCTTGCACATAATGTCCCACCCCTGGTGCGTTGAAAATTTCCAATTTGGACATTGTTTGATCTGCCGCTGAATTCAAAATCGGAGCTACGGTACGGTCCTTGGCTCGTCTAGGACTTGGTCTCTCACGCCACGATGCACTACTGGAGATACAGCTGCTCGGTGCGACGATCTAGTCCTCGGCACTGCGGATCTTTGTGGTCAGCCAAGTGGCACTAGTCTCCAAGCGATTACATGTGCTACAGCAGAAATTAACCTGGAACAAGATTTTTGACTCTGTGTGCTTTGACTGTCAAATCGACTAGCCTCTAGCCGCAGGGTGGTGGCCTTTAATTGTTCGTACTCGGCTTTTGCCCCGAGTGACGCACACACAAGGTACGCCGACCGGAAGATAAACACGAAGGCCCTGCCCTGCCTGCCTGCGTGCCCGCCTGGGCTGTGTTTATAACGACTTGTCAATACTTTGTGGGTCCACGTACCCAGGTACCTACCTAGGTAGCTAGGCACGGAGCACATGGAATATATTTCTTGTGGCTGCATGGACGTATCGCGACAGTGCCAGATTATGAGGAAAGACTGACTGCCTGGGCAGTCAGCGTGGCTGGATGTACCCTCAACCTGCTCTGGCATGATTTGGGTGTTTCATATAGTCGTTGCCTCAGCCGCTGGGGATCCTGTCTGGGGTTTGGCCTCCCTCTCCCGCTCCCAGCATCTGGTCTTGGCGTGGTGGTGCAGCTTTCTGGGCCCACAGACATGGCACGGTCCACTCTGCGTGGACTTGAGACTTTGGAGCTAGGTACCTAACCTAGCCCTAGCCTGCCTAAGCGGGGTAGGGTAGCTAGGGTAGGCAGGGTAACCAAGCAAGGCCAGGGTACACCACTGTACCTGCCATAGGTACCGGCGTGCAGTCTGTACATGCACCGCCTCAGCCGATATAGAGACTAGAGACGAATGATACTACCCGCGTCACGTACCGAGTATTGAGTACGAGAAGAAGCTTCCTATTCTCCACCCCTCCTGCCGCCGCCGTGCGTACCAGCCGGGGTTGTGGCCGCCGGAGACCCTGGGTACCTACCTAGGTAGGTAGGTACGGCGCCCCTGGAGCCTGCCGTCATCGCTCGCCATCAATGGTCGGGCCTCCTTGGTGGCGTCGCCCTTGTCGAGGTGAGTACGGCCAGTGCGCGTACACACCAGACGCCGGCCCTATTATCCCTATTATTAGGCACGACTTGGCTTGAAGTACCAGGTAGGTACTTCTTTCCCTCCTCGCTACCGCCTGCGTGCGTAATGCGACCGGCTGCCCAGTCAGTTGACCCCTAATACTCCGTACCCATTTTGGCACCCGCCCAACCTTGTCAAGACGCCAAGGGCTGGCTGCACAGGCAAAGTCAAGTCATCCGTGCCAGTCAATCAGTCAATCAGTCAATCAGTCAATCAGTCAATCAGCCAGCCAGTCAGTCAGTCACGTCCATCACCATTGCCACCATTACCGCCTTGCGCCTTGTTTCACACAGCTCCCTTCAAACATCTATTTTACTTCCGCTTCCGCTTCCGCTTCCGCTTCGCGTCCTCGCCCTCCCCCGGTCTCTCGCACCATTGCTTCTCTATGCCTCTAATAAACGAATCGAACATCCGTCCACTCGTTAGACGTTAGCCACCTTTCAGCGCGCCGATTTCCGCTTCCTCGCTTCAACCGACGTAGAGGGGGTGGGTTCTAGTCAAGCTCTCAATCGGACATCAGCCTCATTTTCGCAAACCCGCCCGACCGCGCAGTTGACAACGACTCGCACCTCATCAGCCAAACTCGATCGACCGTGTCATCACGTCGCAAACGATCGAAAGAACCGATTGCCTACGGGCTTTGCCTCCTCCCGCCTGCGAAACTCAGTGCCGACACCTCGGTCGCACGTCGTCTGGACGGCGTTACGCGGAGGGAGAGGGACTCGGCTTAGCTGCAGACGCAGCCAGACAGCTCTCTCGAGCCCAACGTGATTGCACCCTCGGCCGCTTCTGGCTTTTCGCGCACTACTTCACCATGACCTCGCCAATGCCAACTGCCAATCAAGCGAATTCTTCGCACCATCACTCGCCAGCTGCAGCCAGTCCAGCCTCACCGCCGAACAAAAGAGACCTAAAGTCATGGTGGAAAGGGTTCAAGCTTCCTTCGAAACAACACGAACAGCCTACAGGTAAGAAACATCACGGGAAACCAGGGAAAGAAAACAAAAGGGCATCTTGGAGCGCTCGCCGACATTCTTTCTCACCGATGCCTATTGGGTGTCATCTGGTGTTTGCCTGCGAAATTTACGCTAACGAAACACGTGCAGTAGACACGAGTCGAGCCCCCGGAATATTTGGTGTTCCCTTACGTCAAAGCATCACATATGCCAATGTCGCAATTTCTCTCATCGACGAAAATGGTCAAAGCTACATATATGGCTATGTGCCGATTGTAGTCGCTAAATGCGGCGTGTTTCTCAAAGAGAGGGGTAAGTCCTGACTTCCCATGGGAGGATTACATATGCGCTCTCTGACCACGTCATCACAGCGACTGGAGTTGAGGGTATCTTCCGACTCAGTGGCTCGGAAAAACGCATCAAGGAATTGAAACAGATCTTCGACTCGCCCGATCGCTACGGCAAAGGACTTGTCTGGGATGGGTATACAGTGCACGATGCCGCGAATGTCCTTCGCCGATATTTAAATGACCTTCCTGAACCGGTAGTCCCTCTTGATCTTTACGAAAAATTCCGCGATCCCCTGCGAGGAGCCACAAAGCAGCCGTCTGGTGATGCTGAAGGGCCTCAGTTCGTAGACAACTTTGATGAACAAGCAGCCATCAAGAAATATCAGAAGCTCATTACGGAGTTGCCTCCCCTGAACAGACAGCTGCTCCTGTACATTCTCGATTTATTGGCCGTCTTCGCAGCTAAATCAGACGAGAACAGGATGAATTCTCAGAACCTGGCCGCCATCTTCCAACCCGGCATGCTCTCCCATCCCAACCATGCCATGGCGCCCGAAGAGTACCGACTCAACCAATGCGTCCTTATTTTTCTGATTGAGAACCAAGATCATTTCTTGATTGGTATGCAGGGCACTGCTGCTGATGAGAACACGAAGAAGGAAGTCGAGTCAGGAACGCCGGCAACCCCAAACTCGAAAGGTGTCGCCAGAACTGCGTCCAACGCCAGCGCCGGCGCAAACAGTGTCAGGAAAGAAGGACAGGTCCGTCGGAATCGATCTGTATCCTCTAAGCACTCGAGAGGTGAAGGTAGCGTCGGATCACCCAGCCCATCCCATGTCAGCACTGCAACGGGCGGCCTTGGGCGAAGCAATACTGTACCTTCCAAGAAGTCGCCGGGCTTGGCAGGAGGTAAATTTAGAAAAACGGACAGTCCTGGTCATCAATCTCCTGCCCGATTGGAACCCATGACTCCAGTAAGACCAGTAATGGCCATACCGGAATCACGTACCTCAAGCCCTGTTTCAGCAATAGCCGCGCCTGCGTTGTTGACCGCTGGTGCGATCCGGGGGAATGGGCCAAGCCAAGAGAGACTGCTTGATGTTCCCCAGGAATCAACTCCGGCCCCTGCCAAGGAAAGAAATCTGCAAAGCTTGTTCCAACGACCACAAAACGACGGCGAGAAGCGACAACCTAATAAGCTACGGAAAAAGAGAGTGCCGGGCAGTGTGAATATTAGCGCTCACAGCTCGAATACCTCGTTACCGCATTCGAACGCTGCCTCGCCCGCTTTCGAGTTGCCTAACCCTATGGAGTCTATCCAACCCATATCGGAGCATATAGCCCAAGCTCCAGCCAACCCGACAACATCAAATACACAGCCCCCAGTTCCGCAGGCTGTGGAGACTTGTGCACCTGTGGTGGCAAAGTCCTCCACGGAGAACTCTCCACATGGTTCCCAGCATGGTTTGCATAACCTGCATCCTGATGCTAGCATGCAGGAAAAGAAGTCGCCGACAAACTCGATTCATTCCTCTTTCATTGACGGTTCTGATCTGGACCAACTTGTTGAAGGTCAGGCCGTCAATCCATCGGAACACACTGACAAGGAGAAGAAGAAGCGCTGGAGATTGTCCCGAAATAGGAAAGATGAGAATGGGGGCTTTCCCGCATCGGCTGGGGCTGCTCCACCAAGCAATCTTTGGTCAAACACAGGTGCAGAAACAAGCACGACAACTATTGGCAGTGGCGGCAGCAAACCTCGTAAAAGCTTCACTCAGGACGGGTCTGAACACCATCCCATCGACGTTGTGAGTAGCCATGACGGCGACAAGGAAAACGGCCGAGACGATTCCAAAGGTCCCCTCGGCTGGATCAAGAACAAGTACCGCGAGGCGAAAGAGAATGCTGAGCATCGCCGCAACAAGTCTCCGCCTGCTGACCGACAAGCACGAAACGCTGCCTTGCTGTCTTCTCGGGGGAAAAGCTTGGACGCCAAGCGAGAGCCGCCCAACGACGCAACCAAGGCCAAGGAAAAGCAAGAGGATAATGCAGAGCCAATAGGCGCCGCGGCGGATGTGCAGGCCGAGCCTTCGCCTGACGCGCATGACGCATCACGAGAAGGCACCCAGTCCATCGAGGATGCAAAGACATCCGCAGCCGAGAGCCAACAGAGCGCCGATTCCGAAAAGTCCAAGGAGCAACACACAGAACAAGCTCCAGGCAACGACCCAAAAACAACCTCTCAATGCGGAACCGGCGACAGCCCCTGCGCTACCAGAGTCCCTGGTTGATGCAAAGCCAGAAGCGTCTCCCAAGCAGGAGCAAAGACGAAAAGAGCTTTCAATGTTTTCCCTCCCGGACTTTCTGCATGGTTGAAGAAATTTTATGCCGGGTTTCTTTTTCTCGTTATTTGGGTATGTCTGGTATTTGGGCGGGGAAGAATCATGTCGCTATTTTGGCACGACTATTTGATTTCAGGAGTGGTTTAGCAATACCCCTATGAGCCTTACACGGAGCGTTGCTGTTGCCGCAACAGTTCTTTTTTTTTTTTCTTTCTTTCTTTCTTCCTTTCCGCGGGCGTTTTGAGTCGTCTCCTTTCTCTTCTTTTACTCCTCTTCTTTTCTTTTCCTTTTATTTTTTTTTTCTGGATCGAATCACATTCCGGTCTTCCCTCTTGTTTAATAGTTCGTCTTCGGGACATGGTGTCAGCTACTTTGCACGTTCAGCCCTATCTTCATGTCTGTGGTCACTTGGCGTGGACCAAGCGTATTCATGGCGAGTGAGTGCGGGGTGCGACAAGATGGTTGAGCACAGAACTACCAGTTGCGAGAACCGTCCGGGCAGGATTTCAATGGCATGGTGGGACAAGGATTTATAAAGAGTTGGATATGAAGTTGACGGTTTGGTCGTGCCTTGGTTTATTTAATCCTTTTTTATTCCTATGTCAGATTTCTTCCCAACCTTTTTAAACCTTTTTGCAGATTTCATACACGTTTTCACCTACACTTTACGAGGAGAGGAAAATCATCGGAAGAGCTGGAATAAGTGAAACTTGGTTGCCCTTTTGTTTTGCCCGCCATTATCTATGGTGGGACTTTGGACCATATCTTCCAAGGTTAGCCAGAATATGGAAAAAAGAAAAGAAAAAAAATTAAACTAAATTAAAATAAATTAAAATAAAACTAGAAATTAAATTATACATAGCTTTCGGTTCCTCACGTGAGGCGTGTTTGCGGGGCTCGGGACGGCATATCCAGAGAGGGGCTCCTGCCACCGACTACTATTTTGGCCGGGGCATTTTCATAAATGCCCGTGTCCCAGACGAGCATGCGTCCCGCTCTTCGCCAGTCTTCGTTGAAGAAACCGTTGAAGCCATCCCACACACGGCGCAACTTGATACCAAGCTTCTTCCCCTCTGGGCTTCCGAGGAATTCTTGGAGCCATGGCTCGATCCCTTCGAACCCAACGACGTACCGCGGAGTGCGCAATCTGGACTCGGCAGCAAAGATTTCGGTTCTCAGGAATTCTGTAGGGTTATCGTAGAAGCGATCTGCTTCGTCTCTGTAATTCTCTCGCTCTGGGGTATTGGGCTGCGTATGCAGCGGTGGTTCACACGTGAGTGCGTAGGCATCCAGACCTGGGTAGTACAGGTGCGAGCGCCAGGGCGTTGAGTGGCACGGCATGAGGAACAAGGCGAATAGCTCATCCGGTGGCGTGGGTGCCTGGTGAGTGTTGTGTGCCAGTTTCACGGACAAGGGGTGGATGCGCTCGTACTCTCGCCTCAAGTAGGCGAGAACGTTCAAGGGGGCTGGCTGATGGAGAAAGGAGAGATAGCCGGCTAGGATGAGGTTGATGCCTAGTGCTGGGTAGAGCCATGGCTTGTTGCGGATGCGA
This sequence comes from Balansia obtecta B249, assembly GCA_000709145.1. Lineage (NCBI taxonomy): Eukaryota > Fungi > Ascomycota > Sordariomycetes > Hypocreales > Clavicipitaceae > Balansia > Balansia obtecta. The sequence goes on from JFZS01000179.1 coordinate 47,170, forward strand.
CGGCGAGCATTCGAGGATGACGGTGGGATGGTGAAGAATGCTGCCGCGGAGGGCGCGGCAAGGATGCTGAGCATTGGGAAGAGGGGATAGATGAAACGTACTTCTTTGTGAGAGATGAAGGAAAGGGCCGTAATGGTGGTGATGACGGCTGCGGATAGTATTCTCAGGGCGTTGGTCGCGTTGGTCGCGTTGGTCGCGTTTGTGGATGACGTGGAGGGTTCGAAGAGTCCCCGTAGGGCAAAAGGTAGGCTGGTGGTGCAGAGAAGAGGAAGGCCTTGGGACAGGTAGTAGTGCCATGGATTGCGGCCGTAAAAGACGGCTAGCGATTTGGTTATATTGAAGTCGAGCCAGTTGTAGGCAGGAAACGTCAAGAAGCCGAAGAAGAGATGGTCTGACGCCACTGATATCCCGAGGATCAAGGAACCACACAAAACAGTTTCCCGGGCCAGAACAAAGATGGTGGACCAGGTCAACGGTGAGGGGCCGTTTAGAGAGGTCCGCGTTAAAGCCAGCGCAGCAATGGTTGCCCAGATGAGGATGTTCGTAGGTCGAAGCACAACTGCCAGAGCGGCTAGGCACAAAGACATGCGAAGACTTCCCAAACTTCCCAGGACGTTGGCCGGCTTAGGGTTCTCCTTGGTCGGAGTGGCGGCACTGAAGATTCCCCAGGGCCAGTAATACAACGCCATGACAGTAAGAGTTGTTTCCAAGGAGTTTGAAAAGGTCCGTGTAGAGCAATACCATTGCCATGGATTGAAAGATTGGAGAAATAGCTTCAAGTATATTCGTCAGTGTCTCCGGTGGTAAGCAGATAGGGGACGGGAGTGAGTTTTTTGTGCAGACGCACCGCGAAAAAGGAATGGTTACTATCAGGGCCAAAGATGTTCACCGCAAGCTGCCATGTGTACCAGTCACACAGTCCGGCACAGATGGCTTGCAGCACTTTCGGTGACAGGACCACGATGCAAGCCCGATAGGGGTTGCCTTCTGGCAGCAGCTTTGATATCCAGTCGGCGACAAGATAGCCGGCTGAGAAGAGAAGTGGGTGAAGCGAGGATCTCAGCTGGTGATGCCATTCCTGGTGATTGAGTTAGCTTGCAATTTTATGTCCAAAGTCTGCCAAGGGATTGAAGATGGGGGAGCATGGGACTATGGATGATTGCCTTACAAGATACTGTGCAGGTGATTTGTTCTTGATAGCAAAGTTCAAGTTAGACATACCCAAGTAAGCCACGCTCCACTATCGGGGCCGAAGGCAAGCTGCCACGCTGGCTCGAGAGACTGGAAAAACTCGTCAGGTTGGAAGAAGGTATGAATCCACCATGCATTTATCAGGCGGATTACGATGAGATACCTCAAGAATGCTGGCCGATTGCGCTCATTGCGACTGTGAGACAAGGTGATTGCCATGATACCTTACAGGCTTGGCCAATCTGCATACAGACATGCCACCATGAGGCTACGGCAGGGAAAAGAGGAAAAAAAGGGGAGGGGGCGGGGGATGAGGCTCGATCTCCTAGACGGGCCGTTGCCGAAAGGTCAAGGCTAGATTCGACCTAATGCAGGGTCTCCGCGTTGTTGGTGCCGAGTAATGAAGGATAAAAGCGTCCCGTCCCGACTGTCAAAGTAAGTCTTTGACCCGCAATCGAGCCGTGGTGTTGGTGCCGGCAATGAAGCGGTCTGCGCAATGCTGGTGACGTGGAGTTGGAGATGGAGTTGATTGCTGGAGGTGCATATCTGATATCAGGTGCGGGCAGTTGCGAGCCAATTACGTGACGAGAAGCTTTGCGAGCCAAAGAGGCGGCTACCGAGCGGTGGGGCGTGAGCGAGCTGGCGGGCCGGCGTTGCACGAACCTTCCAATCAGATGAGAACAATGGACAAGCCAGCGCAATGAGAGACATTTGCTATCACCAGGAAATCCGATATTATTTCCCTTGTCTTTTCTTTTAAAGCGAGCTTGATGTTGGCATGGGTGAATCATCGTCCCGGATCCAATCAGTTGCATGCATCGCCGTCGTCCATCGTCAAAGTCCTGGTGCGCCAGCCGTCCACGGCAGCGACCGGTCGCACCTGCCTGATCCGCCTTTTCAGCAGGTGGGTGTGGGTGATCTCTTGCTTGCACCTCATGCACCTCACCTCTGCAAGAATCTTTGCTGCCGGCTATTCTGGACCGATTTCCGGCTGCATAATTGAAAATCTGCACCATGCACGAGCCTCCATCGTTTGCGCTGCTACCCGGTTCGACAAGATACGACAAGAATGTCATCAAAGTATGACTGTACACACGCCCGCCACCTGCGGCTGGCGCATCTGGCGCGAAAGCAACCCAGCGAGATGCATGACGGGCCGCATGAAAGGGCTGCAGGAAGGGCTGCAGGGAAGGGCTGCCATCTAGTCTGACCAACGGGGGCGCCTGATTGAACCGCCGTCGACGGCATATCCACATGAAGCCCCCGTTATCGTCGTGTTGGACAAAGAAATGTCGGGTGCGATGCGATCCTTTGATGGAGGAGGCGTCTGTTCCATTCCATTCGGACCTGGCTGGTTCTTGGTACGACGGCTACCACATGGGACGACAGGCGGCGCCGAGTGCGGAGCCAGTAGATCTTTCAGAGCAGGGTTCAAAGACGTTCATCACGTAACACGTCCTCGTCCATTGGCCGGATATCATGTGGTCTACGGAGCCGTATCTCTGCCGCGTGTGCAGGCCATCTCCGGGGCCCAGTCAGCCACCGTTACGGAGCACGGGACTGACATGGAAGGATTCTATCTACATACGACAGACAGCGGGATGTTCCAATGTTTATTTTAGTGCCGCCGCCGCCGCCGCCGCCGCCGCTGTCGCCGTCGCCGCTGACCGGTCACGTCTGACAATCGCAGAAAGGGACTTGTTTTCCAGTCTTTCTTCTCCTCCACGACTTCAAGGCTCGAGCATCTCCCACAGATGGGGGACTTCGGCACGGGATCCGGGATGGTCTACGAGGCGCTATCAATCGATCCGTTCGCTGAGGAAAGCGCATTTGGCAAGTCACGAGAACAAGCAAAGGGCCACAGCCTGTCCGCCCTGCTTACTTCCTTTTATTGACTGGATCGCCTGGTGGGCCGGCTGGCTTCGGCACTCTGCCAGGATCCAGACTTCGCATCCCTGAATCCATGACCGCCGAAGGTCCCCCCCTCCCCGGTGCCCGCTCGTGGTGTGGCACCACAGATGTCGGAAACCGGTCCAGCCAACGCTTTCATTCTCCCACAACGCCGGGCCTCCGCTAAGGCTGTCCACTTGCACTTAGGGGTCTAGCGGCGGGCAAGCCTTCTTCGGAAGCCATGATGAGTCTTCTCGTCTCGTGACACGTAGAAACTGGAAACAAAAGGCCACGGGCACCCCGCTCGGAAAGGTTGTTGTTTTGATTGCTCTGCTTCGTTTCTGTTCAGTCGATACATGTACTCGGCGTCTTTCCCAGAAGCCTTGGAGTGCTCCAGACCACTTCCCCACGCAAATAAGCAGAAATAAGCAGTCGTCTTGCCGGTCTCCAGGACGGGTTTGCAAGAGGTACGCCACCTTCCCAGCTTTGTTACTTGGCAAGCCCAGTTCTGAATTCCGGCAACCCGCCGTCATGTCATGGACGTCGATGCTCGGGCAGAGGGCCGAGCGGTCGGCTCACGGTCATGTACTGTACCTCGTACCCAGCCGCCGCCCACACTCACCGGGGCGCCCCTCTGTGCCCTCCCTGGCCCCCCCCCAGTTGCTACTGTCTTCACTTGTCCTCCAAGACCCCCGTCTTGTTATCTCAACTGACCAAAATTGTCTGCTTTTTGTTCCTTCTTCTCTAGTTGCCACCGATTTGCTATCCGCCGATCAATTGAATATCTCGTCTCTACCAATCTGGTCGGAAAAGAGACTCTCTTGCCTTGCCCGTCTTTCTTGAACCACTCCCACAACCGCACACAACCGCACACAATCGCACAATGGCCCCCCACGCAGAGGCCGCTGCTCCCCAGACTGGCGGTGCCGTCTCTCGGTACCACGCTGCTTCCACCGAGGCTGCCATCAAGGCTGAGAACGAATACGCCGCCCACAACTACCACCCTCTCCCTGTAGTCTTCTCCAGGGCCAAGGGTGTCAATGTCTGGGATCCCGAAGGTCGCCATTACATTGATTTCCTCTCCGCCTATAGCGCCGTTAACCAAGGCCATTGCCACCCCGAACTCGTCAAGGCTCTCACCGAGCAGGCCAGCCGTTTGACCTTGTCCTCCCGCGCTTTCTACAACGATGTCTTCCCCAGATGGGCTGAGAAGATCCGACAGGTCTTTGGCTACGAGATGGTGTTACCCATGAACACAGGTGTCGAAGCTACCGAGACCGCAGTCAAGATTGCCCGCAAATGGGCGTACAAGGTCAAGGGTGTTGAGAAGGATAAGGCTCTGGTCTTTTGTGTCACTGACAATTTCCACGGCCGATCGGTAAGATTTTTCTTTTCGCGTTGCACCCGCCGCTGGCACCCCGTCGTCATTGCGAATGGGAGCAGGGTCCACCAACCTCATTTCTTGTCTCTGTCTCTCCTTTCTTTAGCTTTTCTCCTTTCTTTTGCTTTTTTTTTATTTATCTTTCGTCTTCTTCTTCTTCTTCTTCTTCTTCTTCTTCTTCTTCTTCTTCTTTTCTATTAAAAAAAAAAGAAAGAAATACCGCTAACTAAATGGTCGCGGTCGCCTCTGTAGATGACGGCCGTCACCTTGTCTACCGACCCCGAGTCCAAGGATAACTACGGTCCTTACATCCCCAACATCGGTGCCATCTGTCCCTCAACTGGCAAGCCCATTCGATTCAACAACGTCGCCGATCTTGAAGAGGTCCTTGAGGTCCATGGAAAAAACACCGCCGCGTTCCTTGTCGAGCCCATTCAGGGCGAGGCCGGTGTGGTTGTACCAGACGAAGATTATCTCGTCAAAGTCCACGCTCTCTGCAAGAAGCACAACGTGCTCCTGATCTGCGATGAAATTCAGACCGGCATTGGCCGAACAGGCCGAATGCTCGCATCCGAATGGTCGGGGATCAAGCCCGACATGGTGACATTGGGCAAGGCCATTTCCGGCGGCATGTACCCTGTCAGTGCTGTCATGAGCAGCAAGGAGGTCATGTTAGTAGTAGAGCCAGGCACTCACGGGTCTACATATGGCGGTAACCCTCTAGGATGCGCTGTTTCCATCCGAGCTTTGGAGCTTGTAGAGGAAGAGGGCATGATTGCCAACGCCGAGCGGTTGGGAAACATGTTCCGTGAGAGTCTTGCGGCTCTCAAATCTCCAATCATCAAGACGATCCGTGGCAAAGGCCTCCTCAACGCCATTGTCATTGATGAGTCGGCAGCCTCGGGCCGCACTGCGTGGGATTTGTGCCTGCTTCTCAAGAAGAAGGGCCTCCTGGTAAGAACCCCCCCCCCCCCCCTCGTCAACGTAAAAGTCACCCTTTGCGTCTCAGATGGTCAGCTAACCAGAATTTTTTTTTTTTTTTTTCCTTTTTTCCCTTCTTTCTTCAGGCCAAGCCCACCCATGGAGATATCATCCGTTTCGCTCCTCCTTTGGTCATCACCGAGACTGAGCTCCGCAAGGGTATCAACATTATCACGGAGGCAATCAAGGAGCTTCCCACCGCTGAAAAATCAGGCGGCCATTAATGATTGGCACGGGTGAATACCTACTTGAAAATGCAGGGGGCAAATCGATTCATTTGGAGGGCATGTTAGCAAAAAAGACGGCCTGGAATGGTGGCGAGAACACCTCCCTCTCAGTCTTCTTTCGCATGTTTACTTTTGTCAGTTATAGTTTTCGTTTGTCATACCACAGATACCCCCTCTGGCCTGAAGACGGGTCAGGGGTCATGAGCTTCATAGATTGCCGGCCATATGGCATCATGAAGGCGCAATGGGAAACGGGGAATGCCCAGGTCCTGGATGGAGCATTGACATGAACTACCGAACAAAACAGGTCGGAGAAGTAATAGAGGTCTCCAGACTGGTGCGACGGCGTTGATTATCTGCTTTTCGGGATGTGGTATTGAGACTCTCAGGTAGTGAATCGTAAAGGTCAAAAGAAGATGGATGTCGGTTTTGCAAATGGCTGAGCGTGAACTGCGCGTGCTGTGGTGTCATGTTTGAATGCTTGTGTGCGGCGTGGTGGAGGATATACTGGGGCAAAAGCAGTGTACCTTGTGTCGTTCGTGAGTTGAAGATGGCTTCTTTGCAGATGCGGATGAGGAAAGAGGAAGAAACCAAGGGCAAGGCACCACGGGCAAGGCA
>JFZS01000180.1:0-53316 GCA_000709145.1 Balansia obtecta B249
TACTCTTCCACGTGCTTCTGTGTCATCTGATCCATATGAACCCGTTAATTTTATAGAGAAATGGCCATCCGTATCAATAAAACCAGCTAATCAGGCATTAGACTCTAAATTGCTAGTATCTAATGGTAACTTCGACAAGTTTGTATTTCTTCATTTATTTAAATTATCTATAGCTTTATGCAATGCTAATATCTTAGGTGTTCTAAATTTTCCGTTTATAAGATTGATTACATTAGTTACTCCCTCTCAATTTGTTATACTGTATCTACCTACTCCCCTTTTTTCTATGTATATAACTCCCGTATTGAGAATTTTTTTTAATTTTTCGAACATAGATATCTCATTCTTACCAAAAGTAAAAACGATTTTCGGGGATACATTCTCCCTATCTCCTTTTCTAAGAATTATGGATCCATCTCCTTCTATTAATCCCGCAAGATAATAACCCAATTGATTATTTATTTTTGTACTAAAGTGTTTAGTATTAAAAGATTTTTTAGTTTTTCTAGCTCCTCTAATCCGAAGGATAGGGCTGCTATTTAATTTTAATACATTAAACCCTTTCGTGTGATTACCTAAGTATGTCAAATAAAATATAATATATTTCTATATTAATTGGACTATATCTTAATTAATAGGTTTTAATTAACGTATTAACTTTTTACGTTTAGTCTCTGAAGGTACTAAAGACAATTATCAATCTTATAGTTCCCTGCTGATTATCCTTTTGTAGGGATTTCCAGCAATTTGTTAAATTTAAAGAAGGCACATAAAATATTATAATTTACTTATTTATCAAAGCTCTAATTTTTAATCTTCCTTCATCGGTAAGATGTTTTTTATGTATCATCATATTATAAACAATTTTTCATTTATTATAATCATTAAGTTTATCTCCTATTAAAGGATATTTATCAAAATAGTTTATAAGAATATTAATATTCTGAATAGAAGAAACATATAAAGATAATATTTCACCTGTTTTATTTTTATAACAAGTCAAATTACAATTTAATGTAAGAGCTAACTGTTCCATAAATGGTTTCATACTAGATAATGTAGATTTATCATATGCACGTTGATCTAATCTGAATTTCAGTGAAATATTTTCACTTACAGATCTTTTACGTGTTTCTGATTTATCTTTCTTTTCTATATATTTAATACCAAAATGTCCATCTGCCTCTGTAAAACCTGTTAGTCAACTATTTTCTAAATTACTACCATTATATAAATTACTTTCAGGTATATTTAAGTCGTATTTAACGTTAATAAATTTAATTAAATCATTAAATCTTTTATTTTTAGGTGTTCTTAACTTACCATGTATTAAGTTAATAATATATATTATACTTTTCATATCTCCTATTATATAACGTATTACATTAGTACCTGAAGATTGAAAACGTCCTATATTACCTAATTCAGATTGAAGAAAAGTATACATACCTAAATTATCTTTATGGGAAGTGAATACTATTCTGGGATTAAGAACTCTATTTAAGGTAGTATTACCTAAAGAAGGTAAAGAAATATGCCCATCTCCTTCTAAAAGACCAGCTAAATAATTACCTAAATCATTATCTTTATTAAAAACTGTAATATTATTTTTATTTTTATAATCTATTAATGTTTTATTAATATCGTATGATGATATAGCTTTTGCCATATTTAAATTATAATTATAAATAATGGGTTTACCTTCTGAGATTATATCTCTGAATCACATAGTCATAGATGCAACTAATGTACCTAATGCTAAGTATAAGAAGATATAACTATTATTAAATAAGTGCATTGATAATGCAGCGTTTACTGTTAAAGTAAATAATGAAATACTTGTATATAACATGTTAATCAGATTTACCATGCAATATAATTATATTAATCTAAGTTCTACCTCTATTCATGTTTAATTATATTTTTTTTATATTTTCAAAACCTTCTAAGGTTAAATGTTGTCCATCTTTCATTAATCTTGATACTTGAATAAAATCAAGATAATCTTTATATTTTACTCCTATTATAGGATTTTTTTCATAAAATGGTATTATTTTAGTAAGGTTGTCTTCTAATTTTGTAACACGATAATCTATAGAGGCACTATTTAGAGTTACTCCGCCACAGTTTAAATATTGAATTAAGCTTCTTATTAATTCTTCATCTCTAATATGTTGATTTAACTGGAATACTAACTGGGCTCTTTCTCCTATTTTTGTATTAGCTTTAGTTAATTTTACTAAAAAACAACCTTCACCTAGGGGCTAGGGGATAGTAAATCCAGCTAATCACTGCTCTTGTATAGAAGAATAATTAGGTTCTACCTGAGGTCTAGGTACAGGCTTTATATCTGAAAATTGTTGTTTTAATCTCTCAGTGGCGTGCCTCCCTAAAGAAGCTCTAATTGACACAAGTTTAAATATACCCTCTTCAGATAAATGTTCTTTATTAAAAATAATATTTACTATATCTTTAATTAAAATGAAATCTATACGTTTTTTAGTTAATAAAGGGTAACGATCAAAATGTTTAATTATTGATTGTAATTCAGTTATTGAATTTACTTGAATTTGAATTCCTCTTTGGCCATGTTTATATATATGCCCTACTCCCCATAAACTTTGTAGTTTTTTTAATATTATTTCATCTTTTTTATGTAATACAATGGTAAAGCAAGGCTTTACATCCCAGCCTGTTTTACCTCCTCTGTGAATATTGAGTGTAAAACATCTTTCTGCGTCTACGATTCCAGTCGCGAATCAAGGGTTTATAATATTTTCATTTTTTCCCGTGTTAATGTCTAAAGTGGAATAACTCCTTAATATAATTATTTGTTTAGGTAGGATTCTGACTTGATAGCTTCTCTCAAAGCCCATTAGAGTACATTTTAATATAGAATTTTTTTTTTCTATATAACTGCCGTTTACTCGTTGCTCTTTTACAGCCAGTACACATAAATAGTTACACAGTATGTTACAAAAGACTGATTTAGATCCGCGATTGCCTATTCAACTTTCGAAAATCCATTGACTTATTACCGTACATGATATATTAGATCATCCATTTATGTATTTTCATACTAAATTTGGTATCAATGGTTTTAAGGTGTCCCCGGAATTTGACAGTTTGACCCTATATTATAGTGATTTCCCAAATCACACGAAAGGTCACGGAGAGGGTGACACTAAATGGAAAGGGTGATCTTGAAAATTACTTCTTATTGTGTTTGTCATTTATATAAAAAAAATTAATTAAATTAGTTTCGAACATTGATTTAAAAGCCCCTAAAATGAATCGAACATTTATCATACTATTAACAGTAGTATGCTCTACCTTTGAGCTATAGAAGCTTTTACTAAATAAGAATTATTTAGTAATTAAAATTATATCATTATTTTGTAGCTGGCTCCTAAATTTATCTTAACGATTAGAAAGTTCAGTTATAAAATAACCTTAATATCATACTATAAGCTAATTGACAAAATGATTATATATTGGCGGGGCTTGCTTCTGTTTTTACTTCTTAGTTTGAAGTAAAAACTAAGAAGGCGAAGCACGCCTACAAAAATCTCTAAAATGAATCAACCATCTACCATAATATGTTTAAAGATAAATATTATATATTTATTTTTTTTTAAGTGTAATTCAATAAACATATCTAAATTATCGTATAATTGTGTTATAAAATAACACTCATAAGCTAAACTAATAAATAATACTATAAATATAATAAATACATAAATATTACTAGTTTTCTTGTTCAGTTTTATTATTTTTATTAAGTAACTATTTACTTTATTACCTAATAAATGATTTAATTTTACATTATCTTCATTTAAGTAATATTTAAATAATACCATTATTAATAAAATAAATGTGAATACTAAACATGTAGATGCTAAAGTATTCATAGATAAAAGTCAAATTTTTAATTCACTTAAATTATTAAATCCTTCATTTAATAATTTATTTCCACAATCAGTGTTAATACTATTAGAATAATTACCTATACTAGTATTTTCACTGCCACTAGAACTAATATTTAATGCTTTATTTATTATACTAGTACCTATATGTATAGCCCCTGCAGCTCCTGCTGAACCAAGTATAACCCCAGCCTTTTGTAAAGGAGGCATGCTTGATTTTCCTATAGCTTTTCCTACAGCTCCGGATACACCTGCGATAGTACCTGCTATTCCTATATTACGTCCTAAGACTTCCGCGTCGTCTTTAGTAACTTCGACATTAGCCCCTATATTAATACTATTCGGAATATTTTTATTATTATCATCTATAGACAAAATAATATTATTATTTAATGTAAATATCTCAGAATTAAGTAATATAACAATAAATAATATTAATCAAATAGGAGTTAAAATTTGTAAAACCTTAATAAATTTAGATTTAGATAATAAAAATCATCTAAATAAAATAAAGTGATATTAAAAAATAAAATAAAAGTTATTAAACTTAAAGTAATATTCTCTATACTATAAAAATTATATGTGTGCGACATGTTTGTTTATTTGTTTTAATATAAAAATACAGCTTCATACATTTATTTAAATACCTTTTAAATGAATTGAACATTTATACTATTTTACTCTACCGTTGAGCTATAAAGGTTAAACTAATCGGAAAAGAGGTGAATTGAACACCTAAGTGTATAAAACACAACACGTAGCAAGTGTCTTACCCTACCAATGGAAGACTTTTCCTTACTCGAACTAGATCCGACTCGAACGGACATCTACTTCTGTGACAAAGAAGTCCTTTACCTATTAAGTTACTAGTTCTAATGATTAGAATGAATGAACTTACTTAATTAGTTTACAGAGTAAGCTAGATATACATTTATTTTTCAAAAAACGCGAAGTATTCTTGTTGTTTTTAATTTCTTGTTCATAAGAACAAGAAATCAAAGCTTACGTCCACTAAGCTCTCCTTGAGCAGCTTCGCAGCCGAACAACCAAAAGGGTAAGCTAAAGCTATAAAATTAGGAGACAAGAGATTCGAACTCTTACAAGCAACAGCTATTGAGTTTACAGCTCAACCCTTCTTACCTATAAAGGAACTCTCCTTTATATAATATATTCTATAGTATTACCCTTAAATTTAAAGAACTTGCATCTTGCCTCTCTTAAACTTTCACATATTATATTTTAGTTAGCTTTCTCTTTAATTAAATATCTACCTTTATAAGGCTTATTACTATTAGACTTAAATTTATTCATATTAGTATTAGCTTTAAATTCTAAAGCTGCACATCTAGCAGAAATATTTTATTTAGTTCTACCTGTTATTAACTAAGATAGAAATAGCTGTTTTACTACTTTTAAGTTTTTTTCTCTATTTAAACTCAATATTATTAGCAACTAGTCTATAATCTATTTTGTGCTGCGTAGCAGCCGCCTTTATGGCTAGCGTAAGCTTGCGCAAAGTAGCGTTGGCCCAAGCTCATAATAATGTCTTTTTGGCTGCGAAGCAGCACTCAGAAACTCTATTTGTAAAATAATACTTTAAAATATGAGTTTCTCTGTTAGATAAGCAAGCTACGAATTATTTCTATACATTAGAAGTAACCAAAGGTTACGCAAATTGAATCTAGTAGTATTCCTTGTTATAAACCCTGCTGTTTTACAAATATTATATGAGGGTTTATATTTAGCAATATAGTATTGTTTTCTTTCAATACTTTTATCCTTATCGCTATATTATTATTTAAAGTTAATATAACCATACTTTAATAAAGCTCTATATATAATACTATTGTGTTTAACTACTTCTTTCATTAATCATCTATAAGAAAGATAATCATAAAGTCTTTCAGTTAAATATACAGCACTTTCTATATATGTATCGTTACTAATTAAGTTTATTCGGTGTTACCTCCCCTCTTCTTTAACTAAAGGGGTAACGTAGCTTGTGCTAGCTAAGCTAGCACACGGGTAAAGACATTATTACCTTTGTAAATAGTATTTTTAACATATAACAAAACACAATGTAAGTTTTAACAGAATTAATTAATATTAAGTTACTTTTGCGTAAAAGTACTAAATTCGCGTATCTTACATGTTTTTCCATAAACTTACTTTGGATTCGAACCAAATACAACCAATTTCCAAGTTTTGTTTTAAGTAACTATCAAAAGATAAATTACCAAAACATATAATTATTGTTAATATTCATCAACCCCGCGCAACTTCCACTACGCGAACCGTATTTCGACTTAACACTAATTAGAATCACGCATACGAAGATTTCCAACAATAGACTATAGAACCTACTTATTCTTTTTACTAATTATTGAAAAAGCAAACTTATTGCGCATACTCTTTTCAGCATGTGACGAGTGGTTAGTACCAATCCGAGGCCAATTCACCGTGACATGGTGATTCACGATTACTAGTAATTACTTATTCATGTAGTCGAGTTTCAGGCTACAATCCTTAAAATTTATATCCTATTTTTTGAGATTAGCTTAAATTCACATTTTTGCATCTCTTTGTTCTAGGAATATGTGGCACGTCTATAGCCCACAATATCAAGGCCATGATGACTTGTCTTTGTCCCCTTTTTCTTTCCAAATCTTAGATCAAATGCTTTATCGTAAATAAAAAAAAAATAAAGCCAGGGATTACGTTAATTTCATGGAAACCACAGTTTCACAACATTAACTGAAAACAGCCGTGCAACTCCTGTAAAATATTCAAATTGTGGTAAGGTTTTTCGTGGATCATCGAATTAAACAGTCAAGATAGGTAGGTCCTCTCAGACTTTCCCCCTTAAAGAACCGTACGTGCAATTTTCATCGCATACGGCTCAAGCAAAATTTTTCTACAGGAGCCCTCGCTCCAAATATAATTTTGGTCAAAACCTAACATACTAACCTAATTATATCAAATTTCACCCTTGTTAAGTCAGCCATATTAATACTTTAAATATTAATAAATATTTATATTATATTGTTTTTTTGTTGTTTTAAACATCGATTTTCTATTTACGAAGCTTTATATTAATAATAAGTGTAATTTAGTTAAATTATAATCCTTTTCGTATTCATAGAGTTTTTTATTTCAACTATCTTAGCCAACCCTTCTTCAGTTAAATGGCCCTTAGTTAGCATTATCTCATATACTCTTTTAAAATCAATATAATCATTTGATTTATGACCTAATAAAGGATAATTTTCTCAATATGGTATCATATAATCCTTAAATTCTTTAAAAGATGTTACTGTAAAATCATAAGCATCGAAAGATTTTCTTGGTTCTACTCTACCACATTCTAACAATTTAGAGATATTTTCCAAAAGTGCTACATCTCTAGCATGTTGAGTTAATTTAAACACCAATTGTACAGCATATTTTAATTTAGATTTAGGTGAATTATAAACACTAATATAAAAACATGATTCTCCTTCGATAAATCCAGCTAATCAATGTTTATTCGGAATACCTGTTTCAACTATTGATCTGGTTAATGGTTTTATATTTGAAAACTCATTATTCAATTTGTCAGATAATCCTAGATTCATCCCTGCTTTTATACTTATTATTTCATTTAAACCTTCTATAGTTAAATGTCTTTTTTCTTGTACTATTTTTAGTAATTTGCACATTAATAGGTAATCTACTTTTTTTTGTGTAAACAATGGATATTTATTAAAATGTGGCATTACATTATTAATTAATTCATCTAAATTAGATACCTTTAATTTTAATGTCTCATCACTTTTATTATGATATAAATCCTTTTCAATTCCTAATACTTGTTTAGTAGTTTCTAATAATTGCTTATCTTTTTTATTTAAAGCTATTTCGAAATAAATTAGAACTGAATAACCTATTTTACTAGATTCCTTTCTAACTATACTTACACCGAAACTTCCCTCAGCATCTACTAAACCGCTTACAAATCAACATAAAGAACTATTTTGTAATACTGAACAACTAAATAATTTATTTTTCATCTACTTATTTTTGTAGAAATAGATATATATCTTTAAATAGCTAATTGTAAGTAAATAAGAATAAATTTCTTCTTTTACTTTAACAATATAAATATCTTTATCTATTATTTAGATTTACTTCTATTGAAATCCAAATAAAGCATTTGCTTTTTAACAAATCCTCTCCCCTTTATAGGATATAACAATTTCAGCTTTGTTAAACTTTATATGTTACCTCTTTAATATATGTAATATATTACTGAAGATAAGGGGGTTACCAAGTTCAAATATTAGCACAATTTACGTAAGACTTAGGAAATTAGCTTTACTTTAATGGAAATATGGTTTCTCTAATAGATTAGTATGTCGAATCTATTACCTTCCTTTTGTGCACATATTAAAGCGTCGTTGCTAATTTTGCTTTCGCTTTCCATATCTTACTTACACTAGCTCCTGGTAATATAAAAATAGTTTTCTATATCAACATTCCCATTTAAGAGAGGCTACATTGTCTTTACAGCTTCACACAAATCATTACTAATTTGCATGTGTAAATAGTGTTAGGTAGAGAAAATACCAAACGGAATCACACCGTATTACTAATATCCGCTTCTTGTCGCACACATACTTCACTACTGATGTCAGAAACGGTCTAGTGATTTCAGTTCCTGCGTTGCCACATTACTCTTGAGGTGGAATGCTTACACTTTCATTTATAGATTAAAAACTCTTTAATAGTTAACTCATACTCATGAATTAATTTATTCGTCGTCTAACCTATGACATTCATCATTTACTGCAAAGACTACTGGGGTATCTAATCCTGTTTGTGCTCTGTGCCTTCGTCCTTCAACGTCAGTTTTTACCTAAAGGGCTGCCTTCGCCTTTACCGAGTCCCTTTGGTATAATAGAATTTCATCTCTCCTCCTCAAGTACTGCCCTCTTATATAAAACTCTAGTCAAGTACTAACATTCTAGAAGCTATATTGACCGTCTAAGTACCCTTTAACATGGCTATCACAATTCGGCACTAACTGTGATTAAACAGATTTGTCTTACAAATTAATAATAATTTTAATTCAATTCTCTACCTTTATTCATATTTACTTTAATACTTCGTATTTCATCTACCCCAGCTGCGGTTAAATGTATACGATTTTCCATCAAAATAGCTACTTTCTCAAAATCTTTAAAATCTTTATATTTTTGTCCTATTATAGGATATTTATTAAATAAAGGTATTATCTTTTCCGTTAAGTCTGAATGTTTAGAAACTTGATATTCAAGAACTCTTTTCTTCTTATTTACATTACCACACCCTAGATATTCTATTAAACTATTCATTAATTGTTCATCTCTAATGTGTTGAGTAATTATAAATGTCAAGTATACTTGATATCCTGCTGAATAACTACTAGATTTACGTAACCCTGCCAGGAAACAACCTTCACCCGAGACAAACCCAATCAATCAGTTGATATCTCGGATCTTTATATCTTCTACTAAAGGTCTAGTACTAGGTACAATATCTGGAAAAGCAGTTTTCAATTCTTCAGTGGCGTGCCTCCCTAAAGAAGCTCTTAAAGCAACAAGTTTACGTATTCCTAGTTTACTAAGATGTTCTTTATTTAAAATAATATAATATGCTTTTTTAAATAATTCATAGTCTGCACGCTTTTTACTAATAAGAGGATATTTATCAAAATGATTTAATATAGCCTCAATTTCAGTAAAAGATTGGACTTTATATTGAAGAGTATCTTTACCTGATTTGTATACTTTTCCTACGCCTCAGTAATTTTTTATACTTTCTAATAAAAGTTCATCTTTTCGATGTAAAGTAATTTGGAAAAATAATTGGGATTTTCAACCTACCAAGTTATCTTTCTTAGTAAAAGAAATTCTAAAACAACCTTCTCCATCAATAAATCCAGAGATAAATCAAGGATTTAAAGTAAAATTAGGGTATAATTGTTTATAATCTAGCACTGCCTTTGTACTATATAATCTTTTTAAATTACTATTAAGATGGTTAGAAAGGATTCTGCCTTGATAACCTCTTTCAAGGCCCATTAGAGTATACCTTAACATTAAATTAATATTAATGTAACCACCGTCTACTCGTTGCTCTTTTACAATAATTCTTTGCCTTGGCTGTGCCTTTACTATTGATTTAGATCCGCGATAACCCATTTCACTTTCGATCATCTTTTGACTTCTTACCTTACCTGAGTAATTAGTTCAGCCACCAATATATTTTCATACAAGGCTTGGTACCAAAAGCTTTAGGGTGTTCCCGGAGTTTGATGGTTTGAGGCACACATGTGAGATCCTACTTCACAAAGCACCTAATTAAGATGAATAACACTAGTCTCTTACGTATTACCGCGACTGCTGGCACGTAATTAGTCAAGACACGATATATATATTGTCATTATCAATATATAAACAAAGCTTTATTCAATTTTAATACAATCTTATAGATTATATATAGTAATATAATCAAAGTAAGACTTGCCACTTCTCCAAGTTGCCAGTTCAGCCGTTAGGCCATTGACCAAGATTCCTCACTGCTGTACTAACTTGCATTGGGGTTTTTTCAGACCCAATGTGGTCGATCAACCTTTCAGATTCGACTACGAGAGTTTTAAGCTAGTTAAGCCATCACCTTAACTACTACCTATCCCGAAGATATTTATTGTCCTCTTAAAGCAGGATTACATATCCCTTTATTTATTATGAAGGATTTACCTCCACTTTAAGGTAGGCTAAGAATATCATTATACTCACCTGTACACCACTTTTTAATTTAGTAGCAAGCTATCAATTAAAACGTACGATTAGCATGTGTCAAGCACTTGGACAGCATTCAATCAGAGCCATCACCAAACTCATTATCTTTTTTTTTATGATATATTTCTTTATATCACTATTAGTTCTAATTAATAAGGAGAATAATAAATTATATAATGTTTTATTTAGTTATATTATTACTAGTCTAATTTAAAATTTATATTGGTCCGCTTAGTAATATATATATGAATAAATAACTATCCATTACTTACTATTATTTTCTATTTTTAGAATTTAGAATTTTCATTTTTCCTTTAAGGATAAATTATTATTGTATATAGATTTTCCAAAATTACTATTTATTCTCACTTATTAAGTCTAATTGAAATTAGACAGTTTGCACTTATACTAGTATAAGTTTAATCCATATTTAATATATGAAGAAGTTAATACTACGAATATTTGTGCTTTATATTTTTTTTTTACTATTTACTATATCACTTATTATTTCAATATTATTAGACAAATAACCAGATAGATATAAAGTGATAATACTAGCTATTAATAATAATAATCGGGCTATTTCTATTCATACCTTATTGTATTTGGCTATAAAGCTAAATCATTTAGAACTCCAATTCCTACTCTCCAGCTCCACCTGTTCAGGCGGAGCTCTAAATTGTTAGACCAAATATTCGTTGAATAAAGAGTAAATCTCATTTATTACTCTTAATGCTATAAGCAGCTATATATAAGATTAGTACGATTATTATTAAATATGTTATACATATATATAAAACATAATTAGCATTTAGTAATTTAATACTGTATCTAGATCCGCAGCAGACAGGTTCATAAAAAGAAAGTAGATTAAAAGAAGGTGAGGGACTAACAGGTGGCTATAATTTAGCCTTTTCTGAAGTAGTTGCTTTAATATTATCAATAGTATTAATAGCATTAGTTATTGTAACTGTACCTCCAGCAATAACTGCACCTGCAGTCATTACCTTTAGCCCCAGGAGAAAGTCCACTAGCTTTAACTATACTAAATCCCGCTTTTATACCTGCCGCTACGGCAGCACCAACACCAATATTAGTTAGTCCAGTTGCAACCTCATTGGGTATATTGGTATTACAGTCTTTAATCTTAAGTCACTCACATGACCAGTAGCAACTTTCATCTCAGACTTAGGTAAACCCTCAGGACCCTGAGCATAAAGGGTATCTAGTGAAATATTATAGTAAACAAATAAGCAATCACCGTGCTAAATGGTTTAAAACAGTACCTATTAAAGGTTATGAGTGTAATATACACTAAAAATAATGGATACTGAAATAGCCACTAACTAGCAACCGAAAAATATAGTACTACAATATAAAAATTTAAGTAGTATAAAATCCTCATTTTATTATAAAGAGTCTCTTATGCAGCAGCGTAGCAGCGAAGCACGCACGCATACTTGCGCGAAGCATTTTTGCCGCATGTTATGTTCGCGAAGCAAACTTGCGCGAAGCAGCCTTTACGGCTAGCGCTAGCTAGCGTTAGCTACTCCTTTTTCATTATAAATTATTATAAGGATAGGCTATTGTGTTTTCTTTAATCTCGGTTTACTTAATTTATTACGAGAACCGGTAGCCTGCGCACCGGCGACTAGAGTACACCTTACAGTATAATAAACACTGAAGAACCGTTTACTCGTTGCTCTTTTACATTAATTTAGGATAAATCTACAAAGTAAACCGACCTTTATATTACTGATTTAGATCGGCGATCACCCATACCTAATACTAGTATCTTTAATGGTATTACTATACCCTCAGTGATTTTCCTTTTGATTTGTTGTTCTTCTTCTTAGTTTTTACTTCAACTAAGAAGTAAAAACAAGAACAACAAATAGGGCCGGATAAAAAGTTTCCTTGTTATACTTTGTTATTAAAGCTTTAGGGCTTCCCTCGAGTTTGATTCTTTTACACAGAAAAACCTACTTTCACTTTTCTATCTTAGCTCCTAATCTTAATCCTAATGAAACATTTCTAGCTATGTATGAAATAAATATACCTATAAGTACTTTAACTTAATAAATTATTTATCTATACTTACGCTGGCTTACTTAAGTCTATAATATACCCCCCTTTGTAAGGTTTATTTTTATTATAATAATTTGTGTAAGAGTAGCTTGCGCAGCCTAAGTATTCCGCAGGCAGCTTCTTTTAAACTCTTTAGATTCCCCGGTTTCAACATTAGTCAGTTTTACCTTTTATCTCTTCAATCTTATCTTCAATTTAGTTTCTTCACTAACTTTATGACCTTAAGCTGCATCACTCATACGTTGTAAAGTTTATAGTGTAAATTTTTTACCTTGAAGGCTAGCACTTATTTTTCTTTAACTTTTTCTGTTACAGCTTTATCTTACATTTTTAAAGTATCCTCCCTCTGTCCCTTCATACTTTTTACGAGCTTGCTTGCGCCGTAAAACTAAGAAGTAAAAACCGGACCCCATAGGCGAGGCCTAATAAATTAGGAGGAGGAATACGCTTTAGCTAATTAACCCTTTAATTCTTTAGTAGCTTCGCTAGGTTTGAATCCTAACTATGAGCCAGCTAATTTTAAAAGGTTAAACTTTGGTTCATATTTATCTATATAATATTGTTCTCTATCAAGAATCTCTTCTACAAAGCTAAATTCGTATATTTCTAGTATAAATCCTTAATAATCTTGTTTTAAAAGTGCTTTACATATTAGCATATTCTTAGAAGATAAATTATTATAGTTATAATATTGCGAGTTTACCTAAGTTGACACTTGATCCTTCATACCTTTAGCTGTTTCTTTAAGAATCCTAGATTAACCCCGGTTTTATTCAGATTTTCTTTTTAAGATCTTTATTTTTATCTCTTCGGTTTTTCATCTTTTAGGACATCAGGAAAACAGGGCGCTGTTGACTGCGGCGGCGAAGCAGCGCTCGTAAAAAAAAAAAGAGTAACTTGCTCCGAGGTGTTGTTGTAGATTAAAGCAGGGAATTTTTTCATATTTATTTTAAGTCTATTAATGTAAGTCTAATCCATCTTTTATGTAAGAACTAGTTAATACTACGAAAACTTGAGCTTGGATAAAAGCGATCATCATCTCTAAACCTGAAAAGGCTACAATAAACAATAAAGGCACTAATCCTATTACAAAGAAGATTACACCTGAGTTCATTATATTATATACAAAACCGCTTAAAATGCTTAACAACATATGACCTGCTACGATATTCGCTCCTAGTCTTAAACCAAGAGATACGCATCTAGCAAGATAACTGATAAATTCTATTATTACTAATAAAGGTAATAACCCTAAAGGGCATCCTGCTGGTACCAGTAACGAGAAAAATTTTAGACCGTGTTTAGAAAATCCTAATATTGTAGCCCCTAATACTATTGTGAAACTTAATGCAAATGTTAATGCAAAGTGTCCTGTAGATGCGAAGCTATAAGGTCAAAAGATAAATCATATAAATTTATCAATGTGGACTATATCTTAATTATTTATTGATTATTGTAAAATCAAATTAAATAATTTTTCACGTGTAGTCTCTGAGGACCCTACTCATAACATGGCTTATTATTTTGGTTTCCTGCTGATTGTTCATTGTTTTAACCGTTAAGATTATTACCTATAAATTAATGGTACTTATGGTTTTAGAAGTTCCCAGCATATAGTGAAATGGATAGAAATTTTCTTTTTTTTTCCATGATATTACAATTATCTAAAAAAACCTAAAGTTTTTAAACTTATTTTTATTTATATTCTTCTTTTATTCATATTATCTTTAATTCAAATTATTTTTCTTAATCCTTCTTCAGTTAAATGATTTTTTGATTTGATTATTTCAGCTATTTGTACAAAATCCAAATAATTTTGTTTTTTTACACCTAATAAAGGATATTCATTCAATAAAGGTATAATTTTTTCATATATATCTGAAAATACTGTAACTAAATATTGTCCTTCCTTACGAGATAACGATTTGTAATATCTTCCGCAATTTAAATAAGTAACAATATTATTCAATAATATTTCATCTTTAATATGCTGAGATATTGAAAACCTTAAACTTACATTAGTTCTATTTTGAATTTCTTGAACAATAACTTGAAAGCTACCTTCAGCTTCTATAAATCCTCTAATTCAATTTAGGTTTTTTATTGCTACAATATTTAGCTTAGGTCTAGTTATTGGCTCTACAGTTGGAAAAGATTCTTTAAATTTTGGAGATAAACCTCAATTTAATGTAGCTTTTATACCAACTAGTTTATATAAACCTGTTAAAGATAAATGTTCTTGGTTTTTTAACATATGTATAGCTTTTTTAAATAAAAGATAATCTCTTTGTTTTTGAGTAATTAAATTATATTTATCAAAATGTTCTGTAATTACTAATAAATTCTTCAAAGAGCTTACACGATACTGCATAGAATCATTAACATGTTTATATATTTTACCTACACCTAATGTTCTTTGTATAGCTTCTAATAAATTTAGATCTTTATTATGTAAAGATATGCTAAATATAGGTTTAACTTGTCAACCAGTTAATCTTCTACTGTCTTTAAATATTGAAATAGAAAAACAACCTTCTCCATCTACAAAACCTGTAATATAATCGGGATTAAGATAAAAAGTATTTTTATTATTAAAACTATATCTAATTTTATTTTTATATGGTTTAATATGTTTGTATGAATGTAAATGTGAAGAATATAATTTTTGCTGCTGCTTAGCAACCGAATAGGTTGTAATACAGTGAGTGTTATTTAGGTTTTTTGCTTTTGATTTGTTGTTCTTCTTCTTAGTTTTTACTTCAACTAAGAAGTAAAAACAAGAACAACAAATAGGAGTTAAATAAAAATAAAAATCTAAGGCACCTTTTTACCATTCCTATTAAGTTATTTATTAAGATAAATACAAATAATGTATAAATAAAAGGGAAGTATATTTGACCTCCTTTAGCATTTATTTGTCCTGTAACTATATTGTGTATTGTTACGTATAAAGATTCTTGAGCTATAGATCAGTTGTTACTTACTAATTTATTTTGATTAGTTGCAACTAAGCTTAATATTAATGTTAATATTGCTCCTAATGTTAAGTAGAATCCTATATTTGTTATGGATAAGTGTAAGTTACCTCCTAAAACTTCTAAGTTTAATATATCTCTTACTTCGAATTGATCTAAGGGACTTCTTATTTCTGTAAATAAATTTTGTGTGTTAGAAAACATTAGTAGTATAATCACTACTATAAGATATATATCTTTAAATAGCTAATTATTTATAACTAGTTTATACTAATTATAATATTTTATGTAAGGGTGCTTTGCTTCGCACAGCCAACTAAATTTATATTATATTTTATTTATGTACATACGAGATAAGAATAAACGAACTATTCTTGGTAAGATGTATTTAGATAATACGTATAATACTAATACTATAATAGTAAAAGAAAATACTACTTCATTCATGTAATAAAAAGGTGTTAATTGAGGCATATTTTGTTTGTTTTTAGGAATTTTAGCTTATACAGCTTTAATACGAAAATTCTTGTTAATCGTAAGTTAAATAAGAGTTTAATAATTATTTGAGTAGGCGTGCTTAGCTGCATACGCAAGCTCTTTATTAAACGCTATATATTAAACTAATCATTGAGTAGTCTAATACGTTTAATATTAATGAAGGATAAATCCCTAAGAACACAGTAAATACTACTAATATAAATAGCATTAAGAATTCTCTTTTATTTACGTCATATATACTTTATTCTAAGAATCTTGTAAATGATCCTACGAAGTCTGTTCTATTGAACAAGTATATTGTATATGCAGGAGAGAATACTATAGATGAACATGCAAATACTCCTAATACAGGTAATTTTTCTAAAATTCCATAACATGAATTCTCCTACAAAATTTACCGTTAAAAGGGCTCCACAGTTACCTAATGCTAAAATGAAGAATAGTATAGAGAAGATAGGCATTAATTGAGTAGCACCTCTATAGAAGAATATACTTCTAGTACCTGTTCTATCATATAATATACCTCCTACACATATGAATAAACCACTAGATACGAATCCGTGAGCTAATTCTAATACTATACATCCTTATATACCTTGTATAGTATTACTAAATGCACCTATTAAGTATACAGCTGCGTGACGAACAGAACTATAAGCTATTAATTCTTTAACATCCGTTGTTCTTATTGTACTAAAACTAGCATAAATTATTGTAATTACAGCTATAGTGTAAATTACAAATGTATAATCTAATGCAGCTTTTGGTAATAAAGGTAATATCATTCTAAATATTCCATATAAACTAAGTCTTAATACAATAGCTGCTAATATTATACTACCTCCTAAAGGTGATTTTACGTGAGCTTTTAATCATCCATTATTCAAGAATATTGTTGGTGTGTTATAACCCACCAACCTCTCCCTAACTCTTCCGAGTTTACCTTTTAATTTATATTTAAAATTACAAATAAGATTTTCCTAAGCCTTAGGATATCTTTTATTATTCATACTACCTTTAATTGAATTAATTTCCTCTAAACCTTCTGCGGTTAAATGCCCTTTAGATGCTATGACACAGGCTGCTTGTTTAAACAAGCTCTCAAAATCTAATTGCTTATCACCGTACATAGGGTATTTGTCGAATAAAGGTATAATTTTAGATTCTATATCTGAAAATTTACTTACTATAAACTCACCGTATGTTTTAGCATCTTTTGTGTATCAGTTACCACAAGACAAATAGTCTGCCAATTTACTCATTAATACACTATCTCGCAAATCTTGGCTAATTGAAAAGAATAATCTAACTGAAAAGCCAGATTTAGATGATAAAGATTTACTAACAGATACTATAAAACAACCGTCTCCACAAACAAACCCGGATAATCATTAGGGTTAGGAATTTCTTCCACAAGTACTTCAGGCCGTGGAGCTTACACAACGTTAAAAGTGTTTTTTCAGTGGCGTGCCTCCCTAAATACATAGAAGCTCTAAAACTAAGAATCTCATTTAGCCCTTCTAAGCTTAAGTGCTCTTTTTTAGCTACCAACTCGTATGCTTGTTTAAACAATAAATAATCAGCTTTTTTTTGAGTTCTTAAAGGATAAATGTCAAAATGGTCTATTACTAATTTTAAGCCTTCAACAGATGTTATTCTGTATTGTGAAGATTCTGCACCTAACTTTGATATACCTCCATATCCTTTAAAATAGCCCTCAATTAATTTAAGTAAGTCCGAGTCTTTATTATGTAAACCAAGAGTAAAACCTAGATTTGTACGGTACCCTAAAACAGACTTAGGTTTGTTTATCACACCTAAAGAAAAATACCCTTCGGCATCAGAAAACCCGGAGGGTTAGATATCTTGCCCTTGCGAAGCGCCCTTGAGTTGGAACTAAACTTTCTTATTGTAAAAATTAGATCCTTTTGTACTATAGTAACGTACACCTGAGGGTACTATGCTATTAGATATATGATTAGCTGATTCTACACCATAAAGTAAACTAGTTACAGGGTAATTCAACCCATCTAATAATATACCTGGACATATACCCAGTATAACTGTAAAACTCACTAGAATAAATAATAATATAAATTCTCTTTTATTTACATCGTATATACTTTCTTCTATATATTTACTAAAAGAACCCCCAAAAGATATTCTATTAAACATGTAGATAGTATAAGCTGCTGATAAAATTATAGAAGAACAAGCCAATACACCTATGACAGGTAATCTTTCTAATATGCCGTATAATGATAAAAACTCACCTATAAAGTTTAAAGTTAAAGGAGCTCCACAGTTCCCTAAACAAAGAATAAAGAACAGTATTGATAGGATAGGCATAATTTGAGTTATACCTCTATAGAAAGGTAAAAATCTAGTTCCAGTACGGTCATATAGAATACCACCAGCACATATGAACAAACCTGAACTTACGAATCCGTGAGCTAAACCTAATAAAATACTACCTTCAATTCCCTGCAGGGTGTTACTAAAAGCACTCATTAGGTATACTGCGGCATGGCAAACGGAAGAATATGCAATTAACTCTTTTACGTCTGTTACTCTAAGAGTACTAAAACTAGCATAAATTACTGTAATGGCTCCAATAACATAAACAATGAAAGTAAAATCCAAGGAAACTTTAGGTAATATAGGCAACATTAATCTAAATATACCGTATAAACTTAATTTAAGAACTATTGCAGCTAACACTACACTACCTCCAAGGGGTGACTCTACGTGTGCCTTTAATAGTCAATTATTTAGCCCATAGACTGGTGTTTTTACAGCAAATGCTATAAATATACCTATAAATAAGAATATTTGTGTTTTATATTCAAAGTTTAATTTGAATAATGTATCAAAATCTGTACTACCCATTATTGAAGACGTACTTAATATTGATAATAATAAGAATAATGATCCTCATACGTTTACATAATTAATTATGTTTTCTTTAATTTTGGTATACTTCAATTCATACCGGCTAACCGGCAATTCTTATAATTTGGTGGCGCGTGGCGCTCTTAAAATTTTCTAAATAAATTCATATTTAATTTTATAGATTGTATTTTAGATAAACCTTGTTTAGTTAAATGTTCTTTATTGTATATTTTATTGGTTACTTTTTTAATAATCCAAGGCTTTTACTCCTTTAATGGGGCGCAAGCTCTTTATCAAATAATGGTATTATTTTTTCAAATATATCTTGAAATTTAACTACCACAAAATATACAGCTGATTGTTTTAACATTAGTTCAATTTTTCCGCATTGAAGAGTAGATATTAAGATCTTGATTAATTCAATATCTCTCCTATGTTGAACAATATGGAATTTTAATACTACAGATTTTCTTGTTTTAGTTTAAGAGAATTACGATTAGAAACATGAAAACATCCATCTCCACTAGCTAATCCTGCTATTCAGTGAGGATTCGTAGTTGGATTCTTAAAAAGTAAAGACCTAGATATAAGTTCAATATTAGGAAAAGATAGTTTAAGTTCATCTGTGGCGCGTGGCGCAAGCTCCCTAAATTCATAGAAGCTCTTATATAAAGTACCTTTTTGTGCTGTTTTTAATTTCTTGTTCATAAGAACAAGAAATCGAAGCAAGCACCCTTCTTTTGTTAAATGTTCTTTATTTTTAATTAAAGTAATTACATCTTTAAAAATTTATAGTCTGCTCATTTTTGACTTAATTTATCAAAATGAGATATTATTATATCTAAGTCTTTTAAAAACTTAACTATATACTGTAAAGTAGTCTCTCCATGTTTTTCCTGCGAAGCATCCAAAATAATCTTTAATTTGACATAAGAAATTATAATCTTTTTTATGAATAGTCGTTTTAAAAATAGCTTGATAACCCTTTTTATATTTATTACTTTTGAAAACCCTTATATAAAACATCCTTCTCCCTCTGCCAATCCTGTAACAAGGATCTAAAGTAGATTCTGTAGTATGTATGGATTTTTTTAGTAATCTTCGGTCGGACTAGCAAGCTCTTATTTAAATTTTTATTATTATAAGAATAAGAATAAATTTTTCTGGTAATCCGAGAAGCATCAAAAACTGGTTTCCCAGCGACTAGAGTACACCTTACAAAACCTAAAATTCTAGATCTTGAAGAACCATCTACTCGTTGCTCTTTTACACCTTTATATTTAAGAACTATATATTTAGTTTTAAATTAAAGATGACTTAGAACCGCGGTCACCCATATATCTGCCATTAAAAATAGCTTTTCTTCATAAATGAAAACTAGTGATCTTACCTTACCCTGAATCATTAATCAGGCCGGCAATAAAATTTCTTTTATTACTTTGGTTACTAGAGCTTTAGGGCTTTCCCGGTGTTTGGCTCTTTTACACTTGAGGTCAAATGTATATAAGAATAAATAATAACTAGCACTAACTTTGTTATCTGATCCAAATATACCTACTAATATAAATAGAGGAGGTAAGATACTTTCGAAGAAAATATAGAAAGACATTATATCTAAAACCATAAATACGGCTAATAATAATGTTTCTAATAATAACATTATAATTATGTAGGCTCTAACGTTTTCTCTTATAGAGTCTCAATTAGATAATATAGCTATAGGCATGATTATTGTGGTTAATAATATAAAATATAGAGATATACCGTCTACACCTAAATAAATATCAAATAATTGTACGTTATAATGTTCTTGTACAAATTGAAATTGATTTGTACTATTGTTAAATATTATAAACATAACTAATGATATAATTAAATTTATAATACTAGCTATCAATGCTATTATTTTAGTATAGACTACTGAATTTTTTTTATATGAGTCTACACTAGATACTACTATTGTACCTATTAAAGGTACGGCTAATAAAGAGGATAATCACATCTTGTAAAAGAGGTTATCTTCGAACTTTAGATTATATATTTATACCTATGGACATGCATTTCACGGTTGTATTTTTTTTTTATTTGTTTGTTTTTGAAGTAGCTACGCTACTCATTAATTCTTTGCAAGCTTCAGTATGTTTAGCCTCAGCTCTATACTTTCCTGCAGTAGGATTTATATTATATTTATTCTCAAATAAATCTAAAGACTTTTCTTCCTTTATTTTTAATTCAACATAGAATTCAATGTTTATTATCCTGCGGAGCAACAAAAAGATCAAATTTCTATTTATTAAATGCGTTTGTGCACATTTGAATGTTGATAATTAATATCTTATAAGACTCTTTAGATAAATTCTTAGCAAGCTATGAACTACCTATATAGTATTTATTGCCATAATTTTTTACAATATACCTATTTGTTCAATTAAATTCTTTTTTGTGCTCCCCCGAAATAGTTGAAACTTCGTTAATTTTAGTATAAATATTGTTTATAAGAATATTGCTGCGCAAGCTAGCAGAAATTTTATATCTAAATAGTATCTAGGGACATGCATTTCATGATTTAATATTAAAATAAACTAATATTGATAAAAGAGCTTGCGCCCCCAAATATATATAATAAACAGGGGACTAATAATATAAATGCAAATAATATAGGAAGTAAAACAGTTCAACAGAATGACATTAGTTGATCAAATCTAATTCTAGGAAAAGACGCTCTTACCCAGATGAAAGTAAATACCATCATTGAACTTTTTACACCTAAAGCTAAACTATAGAATAATCCATCTATTGCAGAACTAGTTAATAATTCTCTTAATTTAAAATACTCGTTAGATGTTATTCATTCTATGTCAAATAAATAAGCATAGATGTAATTTATAGAATCGAAGAAGTAAATATGATCAAACCCTAATAGGTAACCTCCTAAGAATAATATACTAGTTAATATACATATAACTACTATACTTGCGTATTCAGCTAAGAAGAAGAAAACAAATATAACAGCAGCGTGTTCTGTCATAAATCCACTAACTAATTCAGACTCCAAGTATTAATCGAAATTTTTATTTTTCTATAGGCTTATATATACCTATTTTCGATTAAATATTAATCTTATATTTTCATATAAGTCTGGACTATATCTTATTTAATATTATAAATATTAAATGATCACATTTAGTCTCTGAAGAGTTAATTAGAAATTTATAAAATTACCTCCCTGCTGATTGTCTTATACAAGATGTTCCAGCAATTTGTGATCTTTAATGAGACCAAATCTACTTAGCCTTAGCTAAATCTGCTTTATACTATCTAAGCACTCACCGAATATTTTCCATGTGTCGTAAATATAGATATATTGAAGATTACAGATAGTATAATAATACTATTAATAATATAATATAATTTTGGCTGACCTGTCAGCCTGCCAGGTAAGCTGCGAAGCTTGTATATATACCTCGGCCTTCATAGGCCGCACTAAGCAGGATATATTTTCATACCTATACTATATTACATCATCTCTATTTTTAACTGAACTTTCTTTGGTTTATTTATTCATTTTTACTTTAATTTTTTTAATACTATTAAATTCCTCTCAAGTCCATTGCCGAGATGATTTGTTTTTAATTAAGTTAGCTGCTTCAATAAAAGCTAAATAATCATAATATTTAGCGCTTTGAAGAGGATAATTAAAAAGGTATAATTATATTATTTAACTTCTCGAATTTATTTAACTTAAAATCAACAGCATCAGTCTTTCCTTTCTTTTACACTACCACAACCTAGGTAAGCTACTATACTTTCCATTAAAACAGTATCTCGGCTATGTTGAGTTATTTGAAAATGCAATCATACCTTATAACTAGTAGACAGTTCAGAGTCTCCAGTCTCTACTGTAACAACGTTAAAACTACCTTCCCTATCAACAAATCCTACTAACCATTCAAGATCTATTACTCCCTTAGGTACTTCAGGTCTCGATACCGGTATAAGATTTGGGTATAATCCTTTCAATTCTTCAGATATACCATTATTTAAGTTATATCTAAGATTCAGAACCTTAATAAATCCTTCTTCACTTAAGATTCATCTTTTAAAATTCAAATAATTTGTCTAAATAAATCAAAATCTGCATATTTTTTAGGGCGCAAGCTCGTAAAAGATAGGATACGGAATAGGGAATTACCTTATCAACTAACACACTGAGCTTTCTAATATTAAGTTTAGCTGAATTTTTCTCTGCGCAAGCTATCCTTTTGTACCTGCACCTCCAAAATACAGCTGAATGCGGTTTAACGTGTCTAAGTCACGGATATTCAATTTAATTTGAAAAAAAGGTTAATTTTCAACTTGCACCCTTTGGATTTAGAAATCTTAATACCGAAAGATCCTTCACCATCCGTGAAACCTGTTATTCACTGAGGGTGGAGCATATTATTGGAAATTGCGGTACAATATCCTCTTCTTTGCTGTTTTTTTTACAGCAACTGTCTGTTTTTGAAGAATTTACCGTTAATGGGTTTAGTACTGGTTGCTGCAATACATAAAAGAAATTAATAATATTAAAAATGTTCAAAATATACTTATAAATATTAATGAACATAAAAATTGCAATTTGAATAAATTTGGCTGTAATATAATGACTAGCTAAGATTATGAATTTTGGATATTTAGCCTCAGCAAGGTCGAACGGTGCACGATTAGTTTCAGCTACGGCACCTATAAAGAATATGATGAATATAACAAATAAAGGTATACCTAATCATATAATTTTTTGGAATTGTACATTAATATTTAAGTTTAAACTATTAGTTATCATAATAATAATTAATAAAACTGAACTTAATACTAATTCGTAGCTAATTAATTGTGCTGTACTTCTTAATGCAATAGAACATATGTAAAAAAAAATGTTCTTTGGACCATATCTTTATCTACACTTTTTATGATGTTGAACTTTAAACTAGCTATTCACCATATTTAGCTCATTTATCTTTAAAGATTACTCAGCTTTTAGCTAATAAAGGCTTAGTTTCTTCTAAAGCTTTGTGAGCCTCCATTTCTTTTAGTTCATAACATTTAGGTATTAAATGTAATCTATTTTTTTTTAAAGATTTAGGAGAATATTGTTTAAAATAACTAAGAAGGTTTAGAATACCTTCTTTATCTGAAATATATCATTTAAAGTTATTAGAAGTTTTATCTATATATATAGAACCTCCATATATATCTACTAAAGGTTGTAAAATTTCACTTGTTTTTTGAGTTAAAGAAATAGCTAATTGCCCATTATTACTATTTAAAGT
This sequence comes from Balansia obtecta B249, assembly GCA_000709145.1. Lineage (NCBI taxonomy): Eukaryota > Fungi > Ascomycota > Sordariomycetes > Hypocreales > Clavicipitaceae > Balansia > Balansia obtecta. The sequence continues at coordinate 24,513 of JFZS01000180.1, forward strand.
AACAGTACCCTCAGCATCAAAAAAACCAGATAATCAGCCATTGTTATATGTTAATTTCTCAGAATAAATTAGAGCAATTTCGTACTTTAAACAAATTTTATTTAATTGCATTAATCTGTAAGAATTCCGAATTTCTCCATTTACATCATTAACTAAAGCTAAAAAACCTTCTTTATGACGTAAACTATATCTTAAGGCTTTTGCACCGGATACTAGTTTTATTGATCCACCATAAACATTTTTGATTATTTGCAATGCGTGTTCATCTCTTATATCCATAGTAATTTCTAGACTAGCATATCCTTTTTTAGTTAAGTAGAAACTACCATCTCCGTCTATTAAACCCCCTAATCATTGGTTTCACTTTTTATCCTTTCTGATCTGAGAAGTAGGATGATGAACTTTAGTTCTAAAAAATCTACAACTTTTATGTATAGATAACAAACGTATGGCCTCTGAAGTTGCTACTAACGAGTTAAACGCTTTGGTTACTTGCGGGTTGTTCATTTTTAATAAGATTTTTACTTTAGAGCCCCTTTTGTAGGGAGTTACACTAGGAGATGCGAGGGGTGTAACTACACACGAATGAAAACCTCTCTTTTGAATATTATTTGTAATAATATCTCCTCTTCTTCCCCTATTCATACCTGTTTTTATAATTTTTATACTTTTTAAACCTTTTTCAGTTAAATGTGATTTGTTTTTTATTAACATAGCTACTTTGTAAAAATCTTCATAATCTAATCTTTTATTACCAATTAAAGGGTAATTGTCAAAGAAAGGGATTATTTTATTTAAAATATCACTAGAATTTTTACAATGTAATCTTACAGTAGATGCATTAGATTCTTCAATAATAAATCCACAATCTAAAAACTTAGCTATTCGTTTAATTAATTCAATATCACGTTTATGCTGAGTAATTTTAAATAATAAACTTATATAAGATTTAGTTTGATTTAAAGAACTTTTGGATAAAGAAACAAAAAAACAGCCTTCAATGAACCTTAGTAATCAATTAGAGTTCAAAGAATCAGATACTCTACTTAAAGGCTTAGTTGCTGGTATTGTATCAGGAAAATTAGCTGATAATATTTCAGTTAAACCTTTATTCAGAGAAGCTCTAATATTTACAACTTCTTGTAAACCGTTATCTGTGTGATGTTTTCTTTCTTTTACTAATAAAACAGCCGATTTAAATAATATGTAATCTATGTATTTTTTACTTTCTAAAGGATAGTTATCAAAGTGAGGTATAATTACATTAACTATATCCTCAACTGAATTTACAGTATATTTTACTTTATTATTTTCACTATTTTCAGTTAATACTCCTACATTAAAGAAAGATTTTATACTTTTTAGTAAATCCAAATCTTTTAAATGTAATTGTAAAGAAAACACAGGTTGAACACGTCAAGCTAATTTACTATTTGTTTTATTATTTTTATAAATTGAAATTATAAAAGAACCCTCTGCATCATAAAATCCTGTAATATAATGAGGATTTAATTTATTTGAATTATTTAAGTCAGGAGATATTTCTGTTTCTGCTTTTATTCATTGAGTTGAGACTGAATTTAAGGATAGCTTGCGCATAGAAAAAAATCTAGAATAAAATACAAGGATATGACAAGTAAGGGAATTATACAAAGTACCTATTAAAATAAGCAATCAAGATTGCTTCCTGAATTTCTCGCTTATAGTTTGTTTTAAATAAAGACTTGCGCCTTTAAGGGGCCATTTTGACCCTAAGAAAGCATATTTACTATTAGCACTTCCAGTGTTGTTATTTAAAAATATAATTTTTAATAGACTCCATATCTCGCAATATGGCTCAGACTAAGTTATGGTCTATTCTTAGAATCTACTCTAAGCTAAGACCCCGAATACTCTAGGCAGCAAATTTATATCTGCTAGTCGTTGAACGTTCCTATATAGGCTTCGCTTCAAGTTTACTTATTATTATAAGTAGTTCTTAAAATTCATTCGGTTATTATTAATTACTCACGTAATTAACGGGCTTGTTGGATTTTTCTTAATTAATGTGAGCCAGCTTATCCTTCCCTTCACCTATGCCCCCTTTATTGTTGTTACTTCTTAGTTAAACAAGTAAAAACACAACAAGAAATCGAAGCACAAACTAAAAAGTAAAAACGGGACTCCGTTTTCTTAATTTCTTTATCTGAAAGATCAAGATATGTTGCGAAGGAGAAGATAGAATAAATTAAAAACTCCCGTACTTATAAGCAAGCTAAAGCTCATCTAAACACTTGGAGAGATAATTCTTTTTCTGAAGCTGACAACTAAATTCCTCACTTAGTGTAATCACATTATCTATCAATATTACACACTAAATTCTTTATATTAACCTTTTTGGTCGGCGGCACTTCTTAGCTGCGGATATTCTTAAGCTATCTGTCAATGTATATCTAACTATTTTATCTATCTATTCACAAAGATTGCTGCTTCGCAGCGCTGCTTCGCAGCACAAAATAAGCAAAAAATCCTTACTTACACTTATAGATTTAGACTTTCGAAATTTTTTCTTGGAGTTCCGAACTCTTTTCTTTAGTTAGAAAATAGACAGTGAGCTTAACTTTTCTTAATACTACTGGTTTACAGCTATCTAAATTTCGATAGATAGTTGATTTAGATATACCTAAATAACTAACCGCGGAAAAAATAGAGTCAAAGGGACCATTATTTATTAATTTTAGGTTATCTGCTTTATAAACTCATACTTTTGTGTTATAATTACGACTATCCCCTATTTCCCTGGCAGCTAGTAATTGTTTGCTTAACTGGCCATCCAACTTTTTATTGAACAAATAAACTAATTTACCACTCCGCTGGGTAGCTTTATTAGTATTTAAATGCCGAGATATTGTTCGATAGTTCACACCTAAATAATTTGCAGTGTCTAAAAGTGAATCGAAAGGCGCATTGTTTACTAATTCTAGATTATTAGCATCATAAACATAGACTGGTATTTTAAGACCTAATTGCAAAGATGCAGCTTTAGCTAAAAGAGGTTCAATTTCTTCTATACTAAGAGGTCTAGAATAGGCATAATAAGCCTTAGATCCTGCAGTTCTTGCTTTATCTATAACTAAATCTAGAGTTGCTCTAGGTATCCCTAAAGCCCTGCCCGCTTTATTTATAGATGGGAAAGGACTACCTTTTATTAATTCTAAATTAAAAGCATCATAAACTCAGACTTGAGTACTAATAACTCGATTTAATAAACCTTTAGGTGTAAGTTTTTTGGTTTGTTCAAACACTAGGTTAAAATCTGTAATAGGATAATTAAAGAACAGTTTTCCTCTATACGGTATATATGTATTTTTATATTTTAGAATACCAGAAATAGAGTAGGATAATGATCGACTTGCCTCATTACTACTGTTATATATAGAGGGGACTCGAGGATACACACCTTTTTCTGTTCATTCGTAAACATAAAGGAGACGGGATCTACCCTCTTTTCCCGCTTCTCTTAGATCCTTAAGTTTTAACAATAAGGTTTGTTTTATAACACCTTCAGTCATCGTTGAAGAGAAAACTGAATTAAGTATAGGTATATATTTTTGTAAGTAATAAGTTTCTCTTTCACCTAATTTAGTTTCAGGGCATACCTCTAAGATATGAATATTAAAATGCTCTATTCCGATTAGACGTATGAAAATATGGAATTTGCTGCTAGATTCTGCTTTATGGTGTTCATATAATCTTTTTTTGAAGAAATTTGTTCTTCCGATGTAATAGATATTTTGGGCATATTTGTATTCTATAAGATAAATACCTGCTTTTGAGCCTCATTTTTTTAGGAACTCCGTTTTACATATCTTATCTGTATAGTTTAAACAAGAACCTTTTATTAAGTTTCGCTCGAAAGGTATAACCGGAGCAATTCTATCTCTGAAAAGATCTTGTATACACTCTTCCCTGTTAATATTACTATTATTCTCCCCTGTAGTATGAATAAAACATCTACCGTGCTGCACCTTAAATGTCTTACTGGAGTAAGATATATTAAAATGTTGTAATAGACATGTGTTGTAATTTAATCCTGTTTTGGTTACGAGAAATTTGGTTTTTATCTTTCCACTTTCGTTTTTCAGCATGCAGTGCTGGCTGTGGCAAACCAACTCCTTGCACATAAATCCCAATATACCAGAGTATATTCGTCAGCAGAAGTCTTCCTTATTAGTTAATTTAGTATGTAAATGATACAGCGAAAAAAATGAAAACCCCGCTAATAGTATACCGTATGTCGCTAATGATGAAACAGCTAACATAAATAGTATACCTAATTCCATATCACCTAAAGATAGACCAGGTCCATACAAAAAATATTAGTTAAAATTTTAAATACTTCTTCCTCATACCCTTCAACCTCCCTTTTATTTTTGTAATATTTTCTTCTAGTTTATGTTTTCTTTTTTTTTACTATTTTCGAAACTAAGTATCAATCTTTAAAGTCTAAAGATTTTATACCAAAAAAAGGTATTATAATATCAGTAATCTCAGAAAACTAAGTAACTTTAAAATCCACGGTGTTTTCTCTTTTTCTTAAATAACAATACCCGCAATTTAAATAATCTTTAATTGCAATTAACAATACCTCATCTTTTTCTGTTTTTACTTCTTAGTTTACGGCGCAAGCAAGCTCGTAAAAACTAAGAAGCGCAAGCGACGCTGAGTTATTTTAAATAGAAGACTTAAAAATACCATTATCTAAAGAAACAGAGAAATTACCTTTACCCGATCTAAATCCAGATATTCACTGGGGATGTGGAATTATGGGAGGTTCTTTGGGGAACTGGAATAGTTTCGGTGGCGGGGGGGGGAAACATTAATTGTAATTCTTTTGATGCGCAAGCTCCCCAAATTTAAAGTTGCTTTTTGTGCTGCAGCAGGGCAAGCCAAAACTATCCTTTAGTAGTCAAATGTTCTTTTAATTGGATGGATAATAGAAACAATTTCTTTAAATAATCCCCTAAAGAATACTTATCAAAAAATTTAATTAATTCTATTATCTCTTGCAATTTTCTGACTCTAAAAGTACATGTAGATTGGTTATTATCTACAGTCCCTATATTTACTAAACTACTCTGAATTCCTAATATAACTGGTAAATCCTTAACATGTAGTCTAATTTGAAGGCGCAAGCTCTGGTTGAATTTCTCAACCAGCTTTATATTTAGGTTTTTTTGACATATTACTGCGCAAGCTATGAAACAACCTTCAGCGTCGGTGGCGCAAGCTCCCTCTTATAAAGATATACTTGTGCATCATCAATTTTAATTTTTAATGATGAATAATAACGACGAGAATTAACTTTTAAATAATTAGGGTTGGGTACAACCTTTCCGATTAATGGTGAACCGTATTTATTTTTAACATAAAATTTATTATGACTTATTTCTAAGCTTATAGAGCACACCTTAAATATTTACAATAATACTATAAATACCTATAGCCGTCTACTCGTTGCTCTTTTACAGAAGTGTTTTCACACACTACTGACTTAGATACGCGATTGTCCATTTCTCAGAGCTTAACCTTCTGATCATCTTATAACTTATTACTATACCTGAATAATTACTTCAGCCACTTAAGTACTTTCGTACCTAGTTTAGTATTATAAGCTTTAGGAGTTCCCCGTAGTTTGACTATATCTACCCTATGGACTAGGGTCACGGGTGGTAGTATTGTTTTTCTATGATAGCAGGCAGGCGACTAGGCAGGCGGGCAGCTGTTTAGATTTAGGAGGTAAACAGCTTATCTTATATATTATAATGGTTTTATAGTATTGATTTACGTTTTATTATAAAATTTACACTATCTTTATTTGTTATTGCTAATTTATTATTAATTCTAGTATTAATAGTTTGAGCACTAACTCCAAAGTAATTTGCACAAGTTTCAGAATTTAAAAACACTAAATTTTTTCCATTTAACCCTTCAGCGGAAAAAGTTGTCTATTTACAAGGGTATTATCTGAAGCTTTTATTCTTAAACCTTCTTCGTTTTTGATATAAACATCTTTCATTTTTAATACTTGATCTATTAAACTTTGATCGAGTTTTGTGGAAATTAGATTTAAGGTAGATAATCTTTTGTTGTTCATACCTTTACTTATTTGAATAATTAGATTCTTTCCTGCATTTGTAGTATGTTTTCCTTTATTTAAAGATAGAATAAAAGTTCAGTCTAAGAAATCTTTATACTTTTTCGTTACAAAATATAAATTATGTAGCAGAGGTATAAACTTTTCTGTTAGAAATTGCACTTGCTTTATAGTTATTTCTATAGTAGGTTTATCATTTTCTAATCTTTTTTCTCTATTATAGACAAATATTACTTTATCTAAAATTTCTTTATTAGCAAATAATTTGGCTGCGAAGCTAGTGTTTTTTATTAATAAATTTTCTAAATATTCCTTTATCGCGTGCGTTAATCAAAGATGCTTGAGACGCAGTAAGACTTAAAGAGAAGGAGACACCAAAAGTTTTAGGGTTCATTAGACAGAAAGTACCTTCTCCCTCAATAAGGTGTTATATTTATCCTGTTTAGGCATATTATATTCTATTCTTTTAGAATTCATATTATTCTTTAGTCCATTTATTAACTCTAATTTCTTATCCTTTGAAAGTTGGTTGTTATCTTTCAACTCTATAGCTTTTTTGAAGAATGACAGGTAGTCTAAATACTTTATACCGTTTAAAGGGAAATTTTCAAATAAAGGTATTAATTTAGTTTTAATGTGATTTATATTATTTAATTCAAAACTAGCCGCAGTTTGAGTACAGTATATATTAGCACAAATCAATCTAGCCTGGATAAATTCTAATGCATATTTATCATCAATATGAAGCTTAATAGAAAATCTAAAGCTAATTACCATCTTAGTGATAATTATATAGAAAAAACTTTCTCCGTCTTCTTAGTTTTTACTTCAAACTAAGAAGTAAAAACTGAAAATCCAGTGAATCATTGATTAAACTCACTGTCTGACATTTTTATTTTATGTGATTTTACAGCGTTAAATGTGCTATATTCAGGTAGGTACTCTATTACAGAATTAACTTTGTTATTTAAACAACTACTGAATAATATAGCCTCTTCAAGATTCTTACAGTAAGGAATATTTAAGCATAAAAGAATGTATCTTAAAAAAAACAATATAAAATATGTAAACTATATATAACTAAACGTGCGCAAGGGACTATTGCAAAATAGTGCATTATTTTATTTTTATATAAAATATAGCTAAATATAAAAATTATAATATAAGATATAGAATTTAAAAAGCTATCCGTGACGTCTCAAGGTATAACTGCGTAGCCCAGTAAAGCAAATATTAATGTAACTATAGGTCCTAAGAAGAATAATATTAAATTAGCTTGTGTAGGAGCTACATATTCTTTTAATATTAACTTTAAGGCATCAGCAAATGCTTGTAATAAACCGTAGTACGAATTCATCCTATTTTATACATTTATGATGAGCACTAAACTCACATAATACAGTAAAAGTTATAGGACTTTCTCCCTAAATAATTGTAACATTAATTACTTATTATCCATTTAACAGGTATATAATTTATACCCTGTACTTTTTCAAGTAGGGTCTGACTATTACTTAAGCATTAAAATATTCAAATTTTAAGGCCCACCACCGTTTAGTCGATGTACTGCACACCTTACTGAATTACCAGTAGTCGGTGTTTGGCTGCGGATTGCCTATTTCCTTTCGTGCATCTATTTTGATTTTACTATACCTCGAGTCATTACCTGAGCCTTGTATTAGTTTCTTAATACATTTAGTTAAAATAGCTTTAAGGGGTTTCCGCAATTTGATGATGTTTAGCAAAAGGTTCACTTTTACTTAGGCCGAGTAAAGTTTCTTACACTTTACTTAGTTTTTTCCCTTTATAGAGCAACACTATAAAAATATAATCCTTTATATTCTTGATTGGTGCGCAAGCGACTAAATATTTGCTAATTGTTTTATTACTTATTTGTAATTCTTTAGATGCTTCTAATTTAGAGCTATAACTAGGTTTATTTTTATTTAGTAATATAAGTTCATCGTTAACTTTTTTATACACTCATACAGAAACAGTAACATTTACAGCTTTTTTTACATTATTTAATAATGAATTTTTTTCTGAATTGGTCAATTCATGACTAAATAATAATACTAATTTTCCACCAGTTGCTAATCCAGTATCCAAGTGATTTAATATAGATCTGTAATCTACATTAAAAAAGTCAGCTGCTTTTTGCATACTACTGAAGGGATCTGACCATAACTCTAAGCTTGAAGCATTATAAACTCATATTCTACAATTATTATATTTTCTTAATCCTGAGATTTCCATTAATTTTTCTGAGCTTGCGCCTCCATATCGTTTAATACATAACCTAAATATATAATTACCCTTAATACCTCCTTTAATTCATTTATCAAGATGATTAGTTATAATTCTATATTGTACATTTAATAATTTAGCTACTGCACCTTTAGATTCATATGTATTTTTAATAATAGTACCTTCTATAAAATACATTCAAACCTTTTTGGCTATAGTTCGATTTAAATCTAACCCTACGTCGTTTATTAGTTTATCTACAAGTTCAAAAGATTCTATTTTATTTGTTAAAAACAAGCTATTTTTATAGGGTACATATGTATTTAAATAAACATTTAAAGTTCTCTAGCTACACCTAAGTAATTAGATAGCTCGTTAATACTATTAAATATGCTACAATTAGTACATAACTGTCCATTAACATATTCGTACAGATAAATTCTAATACCTTGATACTTATTTTCAAAATTTGATTGTAATTGTTTAAGTTTAAGTATTTCATATAAATAATCGTAAGTTTGAATATCATTTAAATTACTTTTAAATATAGTATTTAATAAGGGTAAGTATTTTTGCAAGAAATAATTCTCTTTTTTTCTGCATATTTAAAACACAAATTTCTATTATAGAAAATTCGAATTTGTCTCTACCTACAGTTTTAGCAAACGTATGGAATCTGTCGTCCAAATTAACATTGAAATGGCTTTTTAATCTCTAGCTTGCGCATGAAAATCTTTAGCTCTACCTATATAAAAAATATTAGGATTATTTTTTAAAGTGAACATATATATACCCCCTTTACCTTTAAAATCCTTAAAAAAAGTACTAAGCACAGTTGAAGATAATAAATCTTTACAAATACTTACTACATTTTCTTTAAAAGGATAGCTTGCGCACACAGGGGCTTTACGGTTTTTATATAAAACCTCTATAGCTTTATCATAAAGTAACAAGCATTAATGTATAATAATATTTATTAAGGTCGGCTCATCCTTTATCTACAACTCTAAACAGATCTTCCTTTATTCATATTAGCTTTAATTTTTTTTTATCTGATTTAAACCTTCAACAGTTAAATGTTTTCTATCTTTCATCAGTAAAGCTACTCGACAAGAGTCTGCGAAATATTGAGACTTCACACCAATAATACGATATTTTTCAAGGTATAATCTTTTCAGTTAAATCAGAATACTTTACTACACAATAATCGGTAACCTTTCTAGTTTTAACTCAATAAAGATTACCACAACCGAAGTAACTCACGATACTTCTCATCAATTCTTCATCTCTATCTCCAACCCCCCCCCTTCTTCTGTTTTTACTTCTTAGTTTGAAGTAAAAACTAAGAAGCGAAGAAGGGGGTGTGTTGAGTTACTTGAAATTTTAATTTGACCTGATATCCTACTGAAACCTCCTTAGATTTAATCGTATTAATGAAAAAACATTCAGCCCCTGCGAAGCAGGCCTCGTCACCGGGTCCGGGGACAGAGGCAGAAGTAAATCCTGCTAATCATTGAGGGTCTCTAATGTATTGATCTACAATTAAAGGTGTCTCTATAGGAAGAGCATCAGAGAAAGCAACTTTTAATTCATGTGATATACCTAAATTTAGACTAGCACGATGATTTATAATTGCTTTTAACCCTACCAACGTTAAGTGTTCCTTTCGACCTATAATCTTAATTATCTCACGTCAAAGTATAAAATCCGCATGTTTTTGAGTTATTAACGGATATTGCTCCAAATGATTTATAAGAATCAACAATCCTTTTACGGTTCATATACGAAATCGTACACCATCAGGTCCGTTCGAAGCAATCTCTCCTATACCTAAGTAGCTTTTAATTGCTTCCAATACCTTTAGGTCTTTTTTATGTAAACTAATCTTAAATGAGACTAGGACAGTTCATCCGATACGATACGCTGAATATTTAATGATTTGAACTCCAAACGTACCTTCTCCGTCTATGAAACCCGTTATTCACTCAGGAGATAATGATAGAGTAAAGGCTGGTGAACTTAACAGTAGAATTTACGAATTGTTGAACTTTTCGCTCCGTAACCTAAAAAATTAATATTATTAATTACGCCCATAGATGTATGATAAAATCTTTTAAGGGAAAAACGGTTATTTTTTTTTGACCTACAGCATTTGGTCCTAATCTTCTTTGCATACTAGCCATAGTTTTTCTTTCAGCTACAGTTACATATGCAACTACTAATAATGCAGGTAACATTAATAGTAAATTTTCAATAATAGAAATAACAGTTGTTGGTAAATTCATTTTTATTTTTGGAAAGTTATAAAATACTAGTTAATATTCCTTTTATCTTATAAAAAATTAATAATATATTGTTAATAATATATTAAACTTTAGATAACCTAGAAGCAAAAATAGCCAGTAGTTAAAGAGCAATCTTTAATTAGTAAACTATTTATTATTAAGGAAATATACCTCATCTCAGAGTCGAACTAAGATCCCAATATTAGAAGTATCATGCTCTACCATTGAGCTAATGAGGCTTGAAATATTATAATATTTCATATTAAATTAAATTAGCTTTGCATAGGTAAACTTACAAATGCGTGAGGTTTAGGTGGACTTGTTAATCCTCATTCTAAGCTACTGTAACTTCTGTTTAAGTTAGCTTGTAAGATGTCAGTATAAAATCCTGGTGTTAGCCAAGGATTTCTACTTGCTACTTTACCTTCCACTAATTGGTTATATACTAAGTATAAGAATAATCATGCAGCAACTACACTTACGATAGAACCAAGACTACTAATTAAGTTTCATCCTGCGAATGCGTCAGGATAGTCTCCGATTCTTCTAGGCATTCCTTGTAAACCTAAGAAGTGTTGCGTTTAGCCATACGCATTGTTATAATTTATCTCTGTAACTATATATTTTACCATTATGAGAATTACCATTTTCAATAAGAACTTTTAATGTATAAAAGTATACTTTAGCATATTTCAAAGCTTTAGATACACCCTCTAATTTTCCTAGTATTTCTTAAGTATTACTCTCAAATACATAAATTGTTTTTCTATAGGTAATATCTCTAGATATAAGTAAAAAATCCAAATATTCACCTTTGGCTATGGCAGCTCTAGCTAATTTTCCATCAATTTTGAAATATCTAGCTTCTACCTGATTTAAACTCACCTAATAACTCATTATCTTGATTCTAGACTATAATAAGTTTACGGATTTGATTATATCCTACAGGTTTTTCTTCATACTGACTAAAAATATTAGTAAGTAAAGATTCAAAGGATAATATAAGACTTGATTTATAAATATATTTATTGTTAATGTAATTTAACAAAGTACTATAACTAATTAGTAACCCATTTAAAGCTCTATTTAGAGATGAATAAACAATAGGATTTTTATATAGTGAATCAATATCAAGCTTGCCCTGCCCGACACAAAAACAGTAATATTTATTAATCACAAGCCCCTCAAAATCAGGATTTAAATCCTTAGCTATTTTATAACTATTAAGGAATACAAGTAATCTTTTATAACCTATACTACCTAGAGTTAATTTAAATAATAAAATATCGAGAATTGAAATAGCATTTTCTAAATTATTTCCTCATTGAGGATTTATTTTAGGTATAACATTCAAATTGTTATTAATAGTAGTTATATTTTATTATTACAAATTGTTCATAGGCTAAGGAAGTTTGAGGGGTAGTAATATATATAAACTCTAGACTTCAATTTAAAGCTGAAATTTTCGATATTTCTAATTCTGAAGATGAACGGGGTCGCTTGCGTAGTATACCTTTAGTTAATTTATTATATTCCTCCATTCTTATCGTCAAGTTATTGGATATATAAAAACGATTTGGATCATTTTTATTTGTTAATTTATAAACACCCGAAACTCCTATATACTTGAACTTAATTTGCTCACATCCTTCCTGTAGCCGGAGGCTCGAGAATAAAACTTAATAGATTTATTAACATCTATATTGCCTGATTCAGATAAGTTATTATTAACTGTAATAGAGTATGAACGTTTAAATAAGCCTCATCTGTATATTTGTGTGCGCAAGCTATCAAGTTTCATTTATTAGTCGTCGTGCGCAAGCTATCAAGTTACATTTATTAGTCGTCGTGCGCAAGCTAGACGCAGAATTCAATTTAGGTGAATCTAATTTAGATAAATTATCAATGCTTATTAGTCACTAATAATTTAGATCATATCATTACCCTAAAATAAAACTATTAAAATTTAGGGTACCTGGCGCTTGATCGTTGAAGTTGCTTTCACATTAATGAAAGATTACCTGCTGATTGGATGTAAATGTCTTAGGTGACCATTAGATCTTTCCAGCAATTCTCCAAGTTTTTCTGGAAACAATTTTCCTTTTACACTACAATGTTTCTATTGTAGGCCCCCAATCTAAAAAGGGAAAAAGGTTAAGTTCACCCCTACGAATAATAATCAGAATTGTGTTTTGGCTAAAGTTAAGCTATAATTTAATCCTAACATTTTGGGTATTCAGTAGTATCATCCCGCAAACATTGCGAACACTGCTCCCATACTTAATACATAATGGAAATGCGTATTAACTCTAATATTTATTTTTTTTGTTTTTTTAAGTTATTTTTTATCTCTTTAAGATTTTTTTTTAAATTCTTTTTTATCACGTCTACATATGTATTAAAAAGATATTTAGATTCATCAGGATAAAACTTTTCTTTTCCTTTATGAATATCTACAACTATTTTCTTAAATTTTTTCTCTTGATCTTTATATTTCGTAAGTTCTTTTTTCACATTTATCAACATTCCATCATTTGAAAACGTAGGAGTGTCAGTGTCTAAATTTAAATTTTCTGTTCAATTTCTTCTCTCACTCAAACGAGAAGGATTTATTGTACGTGGATTTCCTTTAGTTTGTAACAGTTCTTCTTTTAAAACTGAAACTCTTTTTTTTGTTTTTTTTCGTTCTCTAGATTGAGTTCAAAAATCCAAATCCCATTCAGGTTTTTTAGGATTTTTGTTGTTGAACTTAGATAATCTATAATCTAAAGATAATTTCATATCTTGTAATTTATTTATTAATTTACTTTTTATTAAAACTAATAAAGATAATATAAGGTTTAAACCTAATATAATTAAAATTAACAGAATAAAAAATAATAATGCAATAAGTATATATTTAATTGTATAGTTTAATTTAGAATATTCATTTTTATTAATATAACATATTCAAAGGTGAGTTATTGCAATAAATATCATAAAAATACCTATTCAAACAAAAGAATAATATATTAATACATTTTGATAATCAAAAGAAAGGTAAATGTAAAAAGTTCAAAGATATAGTATGAATAATTTAGTTTCATATATTCAATTATAAACTTTTTGGATTAATGAGTCCAAAGAAGTATTTATCTTAGTTTTATCTTGAGTATATACTCAAGATAGTAATAGTCAATAAAATATTCAACTTGAGTGTTGAATTATGTATCTATATTTAGAAAAATAAGATGCAACCTTAAATATTGTTCCTAGATTTTTTACCATAAAATTAAAAATACTTATTAAATATGAATGCTATGTCTAACAAACTGGACTATACCATTACCTGTAATAACAGTTATTTACATAAGATATATTTTTTAACACAAGGAATTTTATATCATAAAGGATTATCATATTTAAATCAGTCTATTAGAAAGTCACAGTATTTCTTATGCTCTATATCAATTTTAGATGTTTTATATTTTCTAATAACTATGAAAGGCTTGATTTTTGAAACTCTATAGAATTTCATATCACAATATAATCTATTTTCCATAAAATAATCATATATAAATAACATATCATTAACATTTTGAAATTGAAAAGTAATAAATTTGAAACATTTAGAATTAGAAGAATCTTTACGTTTTTTTTTTTGAATCTTTGGTTTACAATTAGGTATAGTATTATCAAAATTTAATTTTGATGTGTAATCATTGTATTTAAATTCCAAACCACATTCTATTGTATTACTATCATAATTAAAAGTTATTTTACCTTCAGTATCAATTAATCCCGCAAAATAAGGATTATACAACCCTATATTATAGTTAGCTTCCTTATAATTTACTTTATATAAATGACAAGCTTGTTTAAAACTAGGTACTTTTATTCTAATTAGACCGTTAATGTTTTGAATGATATGTAACATATCAATTTCATTTGAAACTATATATATAGAATACGGTTTACTTTTATCTGCTCTTATTCTACCTATATGTAAATAATTTTGTATTCGCGTTAAAATTCTTATATCTCTATTATGTAATTTTATTCTTATTTGTTTAAGAGTTTTTAATTTGCTAATAGGATCTAATCTAATATCAAAATTTCCATTCCCATCTATTACTCCAGCAAATCAATATCAAAATTTATAATCTTCTTTACCAGGTAACTGACATGTAGCCTCTGAGAATCCTTTGCAGTTTTCTGCTGATTGCATGCTCATAAGTTTATTACTCATTGTAGTATTACTATTTTGACTATTTAAAAGAATGATATTCCTACTAACACCTTTTAAAGAAAAAAGATAAAACGTATAAATAAATAGTAAATAATACACAAATAACATGGTTTCCAGCATATAGTCAGTTGCAAGAAAATCTTTAAAATTTCCAAAAAACGAAGATAGATTTTCCAGGCCCATTCGAGCAACTACGTAATAAGTCTGTTTAGTAGCTCAAATCTTTTCATACAACACTGCTCACGCAGTGGATCGGACTATAACTTATCTAATTATTTAACTTAATAAACTTTCAATTGTCACGTTTAGTCTCTACGGATCCTACTCGATAATAAATTATAGTATTTATTTACTTTGGTTTCCACGGTATTACCTTACATGGGGTACATTTGTCCAGCTTCCTTCATAAATACGCTTGCTTGCGCCCTGCATTAAATATTCAGTTAGCGAGCCCTGACCTCCCTTCTATTTTCCGCCTGCATTAAGAAAACACATAAGGCTTCACCGTTAGCAAAATTTTACCGAAAAACGTATGGAATTTTTCATGGTGACATGACGACATGACACTTACTAAAGAATTTTTTTGAATTTTTTTAAAGACTCTAACTTTTCTCCTAACAAAGGATAGTTAGTACAATGTCCCACTATTTTCGCTAATATCTCTTTCTTGTATACTTCTAAAAAATAGAAGTTATCATGAGGGTTACGAACTTTATTTGATATTTCAAAATACTGTTTTATAGCCTCTATTAAATAAAGGTCATCATTTTGTCCTATTGAGAAAGAATGTGCTTCCGATTTACGAATAGAAAAACAACCTTCCCCTTCTATAAAACCCGATAATCAAGCTTTAAAGTAAGTAGGTACCTTAAAATTAATATTAGCGTTTATGATAGCGAATTGCTCTTTAAATTTAGTATTTCTTGTGGATAAGTATTTTTCTACTGAAGTTTCAGTTAAACATGTTTTTAAGAATACAAGTTGACAGATTTTTTTTGAAGTTAAAAGAGGATAAATATCAAATATTTTTATTATTTCAATAATTTCTTCCTTTTTATTTACAACTCAAATAACATCAGCCTCTTTATTGGTAATCCTTACAGTTCCACCTACTACTTTAGCAATATCTACCAACATATTATAATTAGATTTAAGGTTAGATAATTTAATAACTAATCTGTATTGTAAGAACTGTTTACGTCAATGGTTAACTTGAATACTCCCATCTCCGTCTATTAGCCCTACTCAAAACATTTTTATATATTCTTTATAGTTATTATTGTCAGCAAATAATTCATTATAACTGCAATTATTATTATTATGACTAGAATTAGGCATATAAGATCCTGTCTTGATCATAACAAATAAACTAAACATTAGTATACTTAATCCTAAAATTCAAATAGTATCATGGAAGGCAATATCTAAAGAAGCATTAGCTAATATTACACCACTTACAAATCTAAATTTTTTAATCTTTCATAACTGAATATATAACCATTATAAACACTGCTTAGTTTAGCATGTTTTTTTATAATACTGTGGTTTATATTTAAAGCTACCTGAGCTTTAGTTACTCCTTCATATTTACATAAAAAATTTTTATTATTATCATATACAAATACTGCCTTTCTAATATAACTACTATTATTAAGATTTAATATTAATTGTTCACATTCTTTTGAAGTTCAGTCGGATATTATAGGAGTGTTATTTATATTATAAGGTAAGTTAGTAAAATACCATTCCCCTCTAAATATAGTTTGTTCTTTTATAATATCAACTATAGTAGAATGATTAGATTTAATAAGTTTAGCTAAAGTAGAAACAGACGGAAATATAACTAATAATTCTTTATATGAATTATATACATAAACAGGGTAAGCTGATTTAGCTTCAATAATTCTTATTTTACTTTCAATAGAATGACTTTTAGAGTAAAAAGGATTATTTTCACCTGTTAAAGCTCTTGCTATTAAACTTTTAGTTTCTTCACTATGTATTCTGTTTTTAGCTAACTCAGATAATAATACTTTAGTCTCTTTTGTATGTTTATAACCTAAAGAAGAATAACCTTGTTTTAATACGTTGTAATAAGGTATTACATATGTAATATAATAAGTCTCTCTTGTAGTTAAATGATTAGGTTGTACATATTCTAATATTAAAAGAGTAAAGCTTTCTTGATTATATTTAAGTAGAGCTTTTACAATAGGCATATTAATATTTTGTTTACTTTTTAAAAAAGTAGTATTAAGATAATTTCTCATTCTAGAAGCTAAATTAGTAGAACTTCCTACATAAGCATTTCCATTAATTCTATTAATTAAACAGTATACACCTGATTTGTCTTTTTGCTCTTTTAAAATAACAAGTCTATTCTCTTTAAAATTCTCATATGTTTTTAAAGGATATAGATATTTAGTATTATTTTCTAGACTCGAAGTAGAATAAAAATGAATAATATTTTTGTTATATATAAAGTTATGATTATATGATTCTATTAATTTTGGATTTCATGGACTATATATTCCCATATTTATTATGTGGGGACTGCGTGTAGTCTCTGAGGTTCCTACTAGAATATTTTTTTCTATTCTAATTCCCTGAGGGATTAGGTTACCTGCTGATTGTTCAAAATTATACATTTTTACTGGATATATTATATACCCTAGTAGTATAATTGTCAGAAGTTCCCAGCATATAGCAGTCTTTAAAGGGAGAACCAAGTGGTTTAATAATCCTCCTATTGTGAACATGAATACGAAACCTAATGCGAATAACATTGATGTTGTCATTTTAATAGATCCTCCGTAACATGTAGCTCAGGGTAAGGCATTCAATCATTTCAGATTTAGATTGCTTTATGTCTCATATAGACATGGATAATTAATATATATATCTATACTTAAGTACTTGTTTAAGGTACTGTCTATTTCTAGTAACCTGGACCATTCCTTCAGAACCCTTATAATAAACTATATAATTATATATAAAAACTTAATTTATTACTTAGAGTAAAGTGTGGCGTCTGGCCTCTACGCTTTTAGGAAAACTATTAAAAAAATTGTCTTCTAGATATACTCTTTAAGCATATCTAATTATACTTTCGTATAACCACTTAGTTCGACGATATTCTAAAATAAGTTGATATTTCCAACTCCCCCCTCCTAATTTATTAGGCTTCGCCACAGGTAGGGCAGAAGGGAGAGTTAAAAATCTTAGTTCCCTATTCTAGATGTCCCTCGAGTTTGCCACATCGATAATATTAACTAATTTATAGTAGTATATTTATTTTTTACTTTAAATTGTGGTCCTTTAAATTTATATAACATACTTGGTTGAATATAAGGAAGCATATGATGTAAATTTTGTTTTATTGATTTACTTTTAAGATATAAAACAGAATACGAACCTTGAACATGTATTGAACAATCTAAACGGAATTTAATTATTAAAACATTTATCAATAAAACTATTTCTTGAATAGTAAAAGATTGAGTTTGAATAGTTATTCCTGAACTATATGTTCCTCCGAAGGACTCCTTCCGAAGGACTCGTGCGTGCTTCGCTCTAAGCGACACTAATTTAAATTTGTTAAATATTAATAAATTAGTGAATTTATTGGTCTATATTATTTATTTTATAAATACCTTTTAATAATTTTTTACTAATTAAAACTCTTCTTATAGAAGTATGAGCACAATCTAATTTTTCTGCTGCTTGTCTAATTGAATCAAAATTAGTTATTTCATTTGTTAAAGTATTTAAGACTTCTATACTATGACCTTTAGCTTTATTATATTCTAGCATACGCTCTATATCTTTTATTCGAGATTCTTCTGAACGGTAAGCAGAAAGTTTACTTACTCTAGCTTTTTCTTTAACAGAATAAATTCTATTTTTAGCTATTTCTTTAAATTTTGCTATAGTTTCACTAGTATGTTTATGACCTAATGATGAACCAGCGATTTTTAAAATATTATATTCAGGATCTAAAAGATCTAAATAATATTGTTCTCTAGCTATAACTTCTTCTTTATTACAATATTCTAAGATATCAAATATAAATTCCGAATACCCATAATTTAATAAAGCTTTATGAATTACCATATTTCTTTTCGGATCCACTAAATAGTTAGAATTGTAATAATTAAGTAATCTTTTATTTAAATACCTCCTATGTAACTCTTATTAGATTTTTTGTGTACCCATCTATATATTCCCGATTTACCTTTTATTTCCTCTAAAATTTCGAATTTTTGAATGGCCGCGTTATAAAAAGATAATATGGGAGTTATATTTGAACCAGGCGGCAAAGCCGCCGTATGAATACATCTTATTTTAAAAGATTTATTTAAAGTAGATTTATTTCAAGTAGATTTATTTAAAGTAGATGTATAATTTAAATTAAAAGATCCAACATAAGGATAAATATTTCATAATAAAGTAGGTATTGATTTATTTTTGATATATATAAATCTTCTATCTTTTAAAGTGCCATGTAATGAGCAATTTAAGTTAAATTTATAAATTAAAACACTAATTAAATTTACAATATCTTTAAGAATAAAATTATTAACATCTATATATAAACCTTTTTTTTTAGTCTTGTATGTAAGATGAAAATAACTAAACCTTATTTCACTTTTTGTATATACTCAATGAGCTAAAGCTCTTCAAGTTAATAAATCGTAAATATTATTAGGTATTATTTTTTTTCCTTCCCTTCGGTTTTTAATTTCTTCATCTTTTAGATGAAGAAATCCTAGCACAGGCGCTAGTCCTGGGCGAAAGGCAGGATAAAATAAATCATATAATTCAGTAATACAAGGAAGACTCCTAGTAGTAAAACTTAAGGCATAATGTTTTTTTTTATGAACAATTGTAGTACAAACTCTTGGACTTTGATAACAATAATGAGATAACTCAAAAAAAACTGAATATAAATATTCTAATTGACTATACTTCTGTTTAAACTGTAATCTAGCATCCCCTCCGACATTACTTTTTTGAATTGCAGCATCCGAAAGTATAATACCTATAAAAACAGATCTTAAATCAACAGGAATTTTAATTAAAGAACGTTCTATATAAGAAAATTTAATATAACCGACCGTAGAACCTAAATTAACTCCATAAGGCACTACACTTAGTCCATTATTCGTTTGAATTCCTTTAATTAATAATTTAATTTGCTTAAGCTCGTTTAAGATTTCAATTGTATATGTTTTATTCTGATTAACTAAGTCAATACCTCTTTTTCAATTTACATAAAATAAATTATTTTGCAAATTTCATTTATCTAATAAAGGAATAACTTTTTCATTAATACTTTTTAAATCTTTAACCATATAACGAGCGGTATTTTTTCTAATTTCAATTTTTCCACAATCTTTAAATAAGTTTTTTAATTCATTTAATAAACCAATATCAAAATTACCCTCTTGTGCCTCCACAATAAAATTAAAAATAACTGCTTCACCCAATTTAACTTTTTTACTCTTAACGAATAAAATATCAAAAGATCCCTTTTTTTTATTAACTCCAATAAAGATATATTTGAAGTTAATTCTGGTCTATTATAAGAATAATATCTTAATCCAAAATGACCATTAGGGCCGTACACACGAGTACCTGGCAATTTTAATTTTCTATTTAACATAATAGAATTATTATAATTCTTTTTTAACTTTAACCTTCTATAAATTAGTAAGATGCACAAAAAAGCATCTCTTATATTATCTTTGGTCAAAAACCTCTTTCTAAATGAGGCTGACAACCATGAGAATATTTTAATTCCAGTAGGAACTGCAATTATTAAAGTAGCGGCTGTGAAATAAGCTCTTGTATCTACATCTAATCCAACTGTATACATATGCAAACTTAGATAGAGGTATTTCTACATCCAGATGTTTTTTGAATGTCCTGATCATTTAAATAGAATTAATTCTATTAATCCCTTTACATCAATCCTATATAATTAATAGATTACTAAGTTCCGACTGTACATTCGTGGGCGTTTCAGCTCTACGTAGGTGAACCAGTCTGTAGCGATGCTCCTAGTCACCGACGGTCTTCAACTAAGGGTATTGTTAACCGTTTTCACCATGTCCGGTTATTATTTACTACATTTTTATAAATATGCAGCATATTATGTTTCTCTTGGAAGTTGCCATAAAAATAATAACTAAGTGGGATTTTTAACCCACTGCACCTAATCAGAATATTAATGCAAACTTTTTTATATCTCTAGTCATTATCTTTGTTAATTAATTTACTTAATTCTTTTAAATTTAGCATACCTTTTGAAGTTTTATGTTCTTTATTTAAAACACAGTTATATATTACTTTTCATTTTTCAAATGCTAATTGTTTTTTTGATCTTAACATATAAACATTGAAATATTCAATAATAAAAGCCAATTTATTAATATTAGTTATAGCAAATCTGCAATTATTATTTTTACGTGTATAAATTGAACCTGAGCCTAAAATATCTTTTAATTGATTAAACAAAGGTAATCCAAATTGTTGATCTACAATAAATCTTAAACTAATACCTTTACTGTTTTTAGATATATATACATTAAAGCAACCCTCTGCGTCAGTAAATCCCGAGAATCAACTATTCTTAAATGAGAATTTAACAGGTTTAGTATCTACTATTAGATTATCTTTATTGTTATATTTATTATTTAATAAAACTGATCATTCAACTAATTGATCAATTTTATGTTTAAGATGAAGATTCCCATTAAATAAATGGAATAGTAAAACAATACTGGATTGATCTCTAACAATAAATCTAGAGAAATTCTCAAATTCTTTAACATAACCAAAATTTAATATATCTTTTACTTGATATAGTATTTTAGATTCTTTTTGTATCAATACAAAAGTAGGGGTTTCTTCATTAATTCCTAAATATCGGTCTCCTTCTTCTTAGTTTTTACTTCAAACTAAGAAGTAAAAACGGTAAAACCTATTAATCAACCCAATCAATTAGGATCAAGTCTAGTATTATATTTTTTTAAATAAAGTTCATTAAATTTAACAAAAGATAAATCAGAGATATTATATTCATCTAATGCTTTATCAGCGGGAGTATCCATCATTTGGCGCATTATACGAATATCAAAATTGTTAGTAAATATTTTCTATTTACCCATATAAATTCCTAGCTATAATTAGGCTGCATTTATATGCTTCTTTCACAAGAAGTATCGGACTATATCTTCATCTTTAAGCTTTTCCTGTTTTATTTGTCACACTATTATTTAAATTAATTTGTTTTTGTAGAGTTCTTATCTCTAATAATCCTTCTTCATTTAAGTGTAGTTTATTTGACACTTTATCTTGAACTACCCTTCATTTTTCAAAAGAAAAAGCTTTTTTAGTATGTAAAGGGAATTCTTCAAAATAGGCTATTACATTATTTAAGACTTTAAACCCTGTTGCGGTGTAACGATAAACATCTAGAGTACCAGATCTTAATGAGACTTTACCAAACCCAAATAGTTCGCATACTTTGTTTAGTATAATAATATCCTTTTGATCTAATATATAACGCATTTTTATTACATAATTCAATGCATATCTTGAATTTGCTGTAATAGATACATTAAAACATCCTTCAGCGTCAGTGTATCCGGACAACCATGCATCCTTTAAAGTAATTGCTACTGGGGTGTCATTTAACTTTAAAGTTTCAGATCCAAAACGATTATTTAAGGCATTAACTCATAAAGCTAATTGTTTAATTCTATGGTTTTGAGCCAAATTACCATTAAATAAAAGAGCTAATAATAAAATATGTGAAGGATCATCTACCTTTCATCTATAAAAATCATTATCTTTACCACTTTTACCTTGAGGGTAATGCTTGACTACACCTATTTTAAGTTTAAATTGTATTTTTTGTAATATTTCATTTTCTTTTTGAGTAAGAACAAAACGAACTCTTTTACTATTGTCATAGGTTTGAATAGCACCATCTCCTTCTGCAAATCCAATGAATCAAGTTAATCATTGATCAGATAGATGGTCACTATTTTTAAATAATGTATTATAATAAGCACGAAATTTGGAAAATCTAAAAGATGTTTCGCGTGTAGTCTCTGAGACGCTCTGTTTGTTTGAAGAATACAGGGACAGATTGTCTGCTGATTGAGTATAGCTAGTTAGATTTTTACATTTCAAGGTACTAACTAGCACTAAACTGTTCCAGCATATAGCGAAATTAGTTATCATCCTTATATCACTATAAGGTGAAGCCATCATTACTCGACTTCATACGATAAAACCTAAGATTCCTATAGATAACATAGCGTAGCGATATTTAACGTAAATATAGTATTATTTTAATCTATTCGAATTCATTTCTAAGTTTAAGCTTTTAATTTTATTTAAACCTATCTGAGTTAAATGTTGTTTTAATTTAATAATAGTCATACATTCTTTGAAACAAATATAATCTTCCTGTTTTAGATTTAATAAAGGATAAGCATCAAAGTGTGGTAAAATTTTTTCGAATAAAAGAGTAGTATCTTGAACATAATAATCACACCTTGGAGTTGCTGTATTAGATCTTACATTCACAGAACCACAATCAAAAAATTTTATAAATAATTTCATTAACTCTAAATCTTTAACGTGTTGAGCTATATGAAATCTACAATACACATATTCTGTTAATGTATTACCCTTAGTCCGTCTAATATAAATAGAAAATCCTCCATCTCCTGCTACAAAGCCTGATACCCATTGAGGGTTTAAATTATCAGGTAAAGATATATTTGCTCTATTTGCAGGTATTATATTAGGAAAATATTTTTGAACTTTGTTTGATACTCCTCTGTTTATCGAAGCATAGTTAGAAAGAATTTTTAAAAATCCATCCTCAGTTAAATGCTCTTTATTTAATATAATTTCTATAACTTTAGATCACAATAAAAAATTTATAGCTTTTTTACTAATAAGAGGATATTTTGTAAAATGAGGTATTATAACATCTTTTATATAATTCACACTAGTTACTCGATATACAGATTTTTTTCGATCAGGCCTATTATATACAGCACCTACTCCGAAAAAATATTGAATTTTATTCAAAATTTCTTTATCTTTTTCATGTAAATTTATTTCAAACGTAACCCTTACTTTTCTTTTCAAATCTTCGGAAATTTCTATTATTATAGAAAAACAACCTTCAGCATCCACAAAACCTGTCACCCAATTAGGGTCTAGTTTGTGTAAATAATGTTTAATAGAGAAATTTTTACTTAATACTTTATTTACAGGTACCTTATTATATAAACTTAATTTAGTACTTTCATTAAATATTGGACTATATCTTAACCTTTCAATTAGAAAGATTCCTCTTGTGTAGTCTCTGAGGTTATAATAGACACATTTTAAATCGTTAATTATAAAAAATATCTTATTATTTACCTGCTGATTACTCATTGTAATATCCTTAACTTTTTCACTATTAAATTGAACATTACTAGTATTTAAGGTGTTAGAGGTTTCCAGCATATAAAGAGATTTTACGTCATTATTAATTAACGTAGGCCTAATAATGACCATACCTATGTAACCGAATATAGGTTTGCTTG
The DNA here is from genome assembly GCA_000709145.1 of Balansia obtecta B249. Taxonomy (NCBI): domain Eukaryota; kingdom Fungi; phylum Ascomycota; class Sordariomycetes; order Hypocreales; family Clavicipitaceae; genus Balansia; species Balansia obtecta. The sequence goes on from JFZS01000180.1 coordinate 49,029, forward strand.
AGTTAGATGAGATAGTTGTACTTATTATTCCGAACCCAGGTATAATTAAGATATAACAATTGTTTTGATTAATTTAATAGTCTTGTTAATCTATTAATATTAATACTCAAAAACTTACGTCTTTGTTAGGACTATATTTTATATTGAATTTCTATTCATTGATTGTTTTAATTTTTTAATTCTAGCTACACCTATTTCCTTTAAATGATCTTTATTTTGTATCATTATATAAGCTTTTCTTCATTTAAGGTAATTAACATGTTTACTAGATTGTAAATGATAAATATCAAAATAATTTATTACTTTTTTAGCTGAACCAAAACTAGTTGATCCGTAATAATATGTATCTTGACTATTTCTATAACCTATATTGCCTCCAAATACTTCTTTTAGTAACAATAAAAGAGAATTCTCTTTTTGTGCTGCGCAAGCTAAAGCTACTATTTGAAAGTTTAATCTTATTTCAGGTCTAAATCTTTCTTCTCTAGTAATAATTTTAATTTGAAAACTAGCATTTGCATCAGAAAATCCTGCTATTCAATGATTATTAAAATCTTTAGTGTTATTCATACCAAACTCTATATTTTCATTAGAATATTTAGAATTTTGTAGTATATCAATAACCTTGTTATATTTGTTAACAGTTCTTAATTTATTATTAACTAAATTAATAGCTTTTAATATACCACCTCTATTAGATATAATATATAAATAGGCATTTTTATCTTTAACTTTTTTTACATTACCGAAACCTATAGTTTTCTTTATGTAATAAGCTAATTGTACATCAGGTGAACTAAAAACAATTACTAATTGTTGTTGTGAACTAAAGTGTCCATTTCCGTCTATTAATCCTGCCAAATAATGCCCAAATTGCTCATCATTTAAAGGTTTTAAGTGTGTAGGTAGATGAATAGATATATTTTTTATAGATTCAATATTGTTGCGTAAAGTCTCTGGGGTTCCACTATAAAAAGTGTTACCTGCTGATTGACTTCATTGTTTTAACTTTTTTACTCTGTCTATAAAGATGGGGTATTTAAAACAAGATATCGAAGTGTTTCCAGCATATAGCAACATTAAGAGGCTTATAAAATTAACCTCTGGGTGCTACATTCTTGATAAATGTTTGGACCATATCTTTAAACAACATAGTCTATTCATAATTATTTCATTTGTTCAAAAAGGTATCTCAGCTTTTAGTTAATAAAGTACCTAAAGGTGCAATATGAGCTTTCATAGACTTCAATTCATAAAATTTAGGTACTAGATGCAATCTCTTATTTTTAGCGGACCTAGGAGGGTAATTTTTAAAATATTCGATTAGATTTAATATATCTTCTTTTTTAGTAAGACACCATTTAAAAGAACCATGCCCTCCTCTATCGATATAAACATAACCTCCATACAGTTCGACTAAAGGTGCAAGGATTTCAGAAGTCTTTTGAGTCGCCGTAATAGCTAGTTGTCAATTAGAACTATTTATAGTAATTGTACCATCCGCATCAAAAAATCCAGATAATCAGGCGTTATTTCAAGTTAACTTTTCAGGATAATTTAAAGTTATGTCATATTTAACGCAAATATAATTTAATTGTATTAATCTAGTAGGATTCCTTATTAAGCCGTTTACATCATTTATTAATGTAATGAAATTTTTTTTACTGTGCAATCTATATCTTAATGCTTTAAGACCAGATCTTAATTTAATGGATCCACCGTAAACATTTTTTACTGCTTGTAATGCTCGTTCATCTCGAAGATCCATAGTTATTTCTAAGCTTGCATAACCTTTTTTAGATAATGAAAAACAACCATCACCGTCTATTAGTCCTGCTAATCATTGTTTAAATCTCGGCGAAATATGTTTACCTGAGCAGTTGAAATTATGAGTTTCTCTTTTGTTGTTTAACAAACGTATGGCCTCTGAAGTTCCTACTAGCGTGCTAAGCGCGTTGGTTACTTGCGAATTATCGTAAATTTTTAAGATTTTTACTATAGCGGTATACAATAAAGCATAACTTACGCTAATAGTACCTAATAAATATAAAACGAACTCCTCGCTTATAGTTTGTTGCGTGAAATTTTCATTTAAGGGCCACATTTGACCGAAGAATCCATTTCTTCAAATTTAACTTTCTTATAGTTCTATTGTTAAATTCAGGTACCAGTGATATTTTAATCCTGGGCTTTGCGTATTTTTATAATACGGAAGAAACCGACTGTACATTAAGCAGCATTGCAGCTACCCACTAGTGATCCAGTCTGTAGCGGTCACTTAAATAACCGACGGTCTTTGAACTAGAATATTCATTGACCGTTAACACTAGGTATTGCTAGTATTAATAATACTTTTCCTTATATTAATTATTAATATGTATAACAACATATATTCTATTATATACGCATTATACTTAAGAGTTGCAAGTAATATTAGTTTAATACTAACTAAATCTAAGGTATCTTCTTATGTAATGATAACACTACAGAAAATTTACTCTTTTGGATCTTATATATTTTTACATCTGTCCTCATAGTTTCATAACTTGTACGTTAAACCTTGACTTTTTTTCCTTATTTTAATTAAATTTATTAATTAATCTAGCTTTTTCTCTCAATTCTATTCGTTTTATAAGATCTAAATGATTTTTATTTAACAAATCTTCGTGTACTTCTTTTCATGCTATGTATGAAGTAGATTTTTTCGTAATTAAATTATAGTTATCAAAATAAGCAAATATATTTTTACAATTTTTTAACCCACCTATTCTATATTCATAGACATTATCGGAAGTATGTTTTGATACTTTACCTCCATTAAATAATAAACAAAGATGTTCTAATATCTTAACATTTTGCTCTCATTTTTGCGAAATATTAAAATTAAAACTGAATCCTCTATCATTATTTATTGAACAAGTAAAACAACCCTCTCCGTCCGTAAAACCTGTAAGTCAGTTGTTATTTAAACTAGGTAAAATTGAAGTATATTTTACTTCAACTGTATTCAATCTAATTCTTCCTTTAGTTACCCATGAATTAAATGCTTTTATAAATTCTTCAAACTTTTCCTTTCTACGAGGCAGTATAAGATTACCATTGAATAAATGAACAAGTAATTGTATTTCCTTTTTATTTTGAGTTACATATCTGCTTGTTACTCTAGATTGAGGTATTACTTTCCCAAATCCTAATGTTTCTTTTATAAATTCTAATATATAAATATCTATGCTACTTTGCCTAATAACGAAACAAAGATCACCTCTATTATTTATAATAAAAGACCCTTCACCTTCTGTAAATCCTATAAATCAAGTTAAGAATTTAGCTGAGGGTAAAGTATTTTTGGGCAAATATTTATTGTATTGGAAATAAAAATCCTCAAAATCAAAATGATTCTTTGTGGTGTCTTTTGATTTGTTGTTCTTCTTCTTAGTTTTTACTTCAACTAAGAAGTAAAAACAAGAACAACAAATAGGGCAAGCTAGCCACATAAGTACTATAATTATATTTTAAGAAAATACTAAATTTTTTATAATATACTATATTTATTATGCATGTAATTGCCGTTAAATTAATAAAAATAATTAAAATATTTCTTAAGAAAAGATGTTGGAATAAGATTGGATCTCCTCCTCCAGCTACTTCGAAGAATGAAGTGTTAAAGTTTCTGTCTGTTAATATCATAGTTATACCCAATAAATAAATTGATTTGATTTACTAGACTAGGTCTCATGGTCAAGAAGTTAACCTTTTAAACAATAATAAATTGTTTAAAGTAAATACTCAATATGTCACCATATTGTTAGGACTATATTTTATTTGTATAAATTATAAAAATTATTCAAATGATCTCAGTTAAATTCTGTTCTGTTGTTATTCATTTGAGATTTAATTTGAACTATTGCTTTAATAGAATCAGACTCTGTATGGTTTTTAGCTTCAATATATAACAAGACTTTTTTTCAATCTTTATAATTTAAATACTTGCTAGAAAATAAAGGATATTTTTCAAGATAATTAATCAATATATAATTACTATTTAAATTAGTAGTTCTGACTCTGTACTCAGGTTTAGGTTTATTTATTCTAATTTCTTTTACAGTAGATAATAAGAAATTTGCTATTAAACTCAAATATTCAAAATTATTTTCATTATTGTGATCAATTTGTCTAGCTTGCGCAGAGATAATTCAAGCGGAATATAATACTACCTAGACAAGCTAGCTTTTAAATATATCTTAATTTTTATTTATTAATTGTGAATATCTCTAAAAAATAAAAGCCA